>JADRCD010227787.1:0-10428 GCA_019843815.1 Montemys delectorum
CACACACACACACACACACACACACACACACACACACGCATCTCTGACCTTTAATTTCAAGTCTTTGCTAACTCTTTTATTCTGCTTGTCCTGCTCATCGCTAGTCAGGGTTGGCAGCTGTCACTTAAGATGAGGAGAAATGGAGCAAGAGAGGAGTCTGTGGGAGTGGGGTTGGGGAGAGGAAGGGAGGTAAAGAGGAAGGGGCCAAGTGACTCCAGCATAGTGCATACTTAGCATCTGGCAGGTCCACTTCTCCTCCTCCTTTCCACTTCTTACTCTTTCTCTTTCTTCCACTCCCTCCTCCTCTGCTTCTGATTCTTCTCATTTATTTTTGGTGCTGCCCAGATGGTGCCGATCAACAAAACATCCTGGTCTTCTTGTGGCAATCAGATCTGAGAGGGGAAGCCAAGCAAGTGGCTTATGGTAGATGTGACAAAGCCTGTGCCAGGGAAGGAAAATTAAGCTGGTATTAGAAAGACAAGGAGCTGGCCAAGGCTGAGGGAAGTATTCCGCCCCCTCCCCCCAAGGCAGAGCACTGTGCATTCTGAGGATGGAAGATGTTGAGTTTGGCTGGACATGACCTGCACAGGGACAGACCTAAGCTGTAAGACCAGACTATAGGAGCCTTGAGAGTTCTACTAAGGACTTGAATCTTCTCCTGAGAGCCTAGAAACCATACCCTCTATTTACAAAGGAACCAGTCAGATAGAATTATACTTATGAATATTGTTCTGGTGATTGTACAATGGTCACAGAGAATGTCTAGGGACATTCAAGGTAAAGTGAACTAGTGTGGTAACACTGGGTGTGGGTAGACACAGAGATTTGAGTCACAGTTTGGATGTCAGACAGTGAGTGGATGTGGCAAGTGAAGGAAGAAGAGGGTCAAAATCTATGTTTGGATGAAACAGATTGTAGATATGGACACCTCATTGAATTGAGGGACATATCAGAAAGAGCACACCCACTCCCTATACCGAATCTTCTGAAACTTTATTCAAAATAGGTCTTTCTTTTTTGGAGTTAATGTCTTCAATTTTGTTACAGCAATGAAGTATGTAACACACTTACTCTGTTTAATTTACAAGGACACCTTAGTATTATAATCAGCAAATTTATTTCTTAGGTTATCCCCTAATAATACATACATAATGTATGTAATGGTACATAATTTGCTTTTTTTTCTAGTCTGCAGTGTTGTGATGGTTATTCCTCCACATAAGTCCTTGTCCATATTTTTTTTTCTAGTGTAAATTCTCAGAAGTGAAGTTTTTCTGTCATTTGGCCTGCACTTGTGCTATGATGACAAAATACCTCAGGCAAGGTAATTTACAGAAGATAAAACTGATTCTCATAATTTTAAGAGCAGCCAGGAAGTCCAAGATCAAGTTGGCAAGAAGTCCAGTGCTTGGAGAGAGCTAGTCCCTGTTTCTGTGATGGCTTCTTATTGCTGCCACCTCTGGGGGGGACAAAGGTGGAGGACATAGTAGGAGAAAGAGAAGGTGCAAGCAAACAAAATTATGAAAAAGCAAGTTCCTTCCTTTCATAGGGAATCCCTTTTACAAGGTGAAAGGCAGGTTCCTGGAGAGGCTGAGAATGCCAGCACTGAGCAGCCACTACATTTCCGTCTGTGTGTCTGTAACATTGACCCGATTTTATAATGAGTTCTTAAATATTGATTTATAAAATTGGCTTTCAAAGAAATGTGGGACAACCTTGGTTGCCAGGCCTCCACTTTCCACAGTGTTTTGAGAGCAGGTCTTTTGTTGCTCACAGGTTAGCTGGCCCATGACCCACCAAGGACTCTCCTGTCTCTGCCTCTCATTTTGCCAGAGGAATGCTGAAGAAGCCTTTGGTCTGGCTTTATGTGAATCCCAGGGGTCTGAACTTAAGGCCTTAGGCTTGCACAGTGAAGACTGTACACCTGTGTTGCTAGCATTCTGAGTCAGGAAGATTGTGAGCCTGACGCTAGCCCTAACTTCACAGTAAGCCCCTGACTCCAAAACCTTTCATATGCTTGATATACACTATGACATTTTAAATACATCTGTGTTATGGAGTGTGTCTAGACTAAGTTAATTATATGATACCTCATACTTACCATTTTTGTGATGAAGATATTTAAAACAGCCTCTTAACAATTTTCAAGTATGTAAACTGTTTCTTGTGTAGTCATCCCATTGTAGAGTGCATTGCTTGAACTTCCTCCACTTAATGGGCATTCTGAATCTCTAAACCTGCATCGCCACCCTTTCCTCCCCGCCTTCAACCATTGTCTACACAAGAGACTTTCATAGGTCCCATATTGTTTAGATCCACATTTGAGTGAAACTGTGAGGTATTTGTCTTTTGGTGCCTAGCTTATTTCACTGAGCATAATGTCCTCCAGGGTCATACATGTTTCCAAATGTAGGACTGTCTTATTCTTTAAGGCAAAATAGTATTCCATCGTGCATATGTGTATGTGTCTGTAAGTATGTATGTACATAGGTTTATGACTATATATGCGTGTATGCAATTTAATTAGTTGCCTGTTCATGACACTTAGTTCCTTTTCATTTCTGGTTTTTGCCAGGGACTGTTTAACTTAGGTCGTGGAGTCAACAGGAACAACCTTATTCATTCAGCTCTGTCCACACCCTCACACTTCCTTATAATAAGTTCTTTAAAGCAGAGCAGTGGATTCTGGGTGTTCCCTGATAGCCTGCTAAGCAAGCTGGGCCAGAGTATGCTTTACCCGGCACGGCCCTTTCCTCACGATCCCACTGAAAACAGACAACTGATAGTGTTCAATCACTTCCTGTTGGTTGGGCAAACACTGGCAGTGAATGATTTTAATTGGCATTTTCTTCATTATTATAAGTATAAATAATTCTTTTTTTGTGTAGAAAAGCACTTTTGTCAGAATTATTGTTTTCTGAGAACAGCTTTACACATAGTCAAAATCAACTTCAAAACAAGAAATTAGAGTGGGACAGATGCCTAGAGTGTTGTAGTTTAAGCAAATCACTCACTTAGCAACAATAACAAGCCCACTTAAAAAAGTATTGCTCAAAACTATTGCTTAACTAAAAATCAAGGGCAAAAGATGGTTCATTTTAAATTGCTTCCGAGAGTTTCTCTTTTGGGAAGAAAATACCAACACTACATTGAATCTATCCCAAAGAATCCATAGGATATTGGCATTAGATTCTGCCTATCAAACAAAGGGGGGTGGGCTGTTGATGGTGAAGCAAATGTATACAGTGATTTTACTGAGAAACCTAAGCCAGAAAACCAAGTTTAGCAACATGCACTGGAGAAGCAGGGATAGGAGGATCTCTGGGACTTTTGGGGCAGTCAGTGGAGCTAATAGGCAAGATCTAGAGATCTAGTTTTAGTGAGATACCCTTTTTCAAAAAGAATAAAAAGTGGAGAAGCAATTGAGGAAGAAATCCATGTTAACTTCTGCCCTCTATGTATATGTTGTGAAACATGCACACACACACACACACACACACACACACACACACAAATATACACACACACAAACACACACACATGCACACACACATACATACATATGCACACATAACACACACACACATGCACACACATACACACATGCACACACACACACATACACACATATAACACACACACACACAAGAGATATGTGAGTCAGGCATGGTGGTGTATGTCTGTAATCCCAGAAATCAGGAGACTGAGGCAAGAGGATTCTAAGTTGAAAACCAGCCTGTGTTACATAGAAAGACTCTTTACAAACAGAAGCAGGGAAGAGAGTAGAATTAGATTTAAAAGAGATTTCATGAAACTTGACAATAATAATTTTTTGTATCAATTGGAAAGTTGTCATTAGGGTTCAGACGCACTAGGGAAACCCATGGATCGTCTTCTTGACAGTTTCATTTGTAAATCTGAAATTCTACATTTGAAATTTTCTCTACAGAAGTCACACCTCTGCCCCATCTCAGGCTTTCTTCCTCTAATCTTGAAAGTATTGCCGAGGATGCACTGAGACGAGAAAACTCATTGCATCCTGCCTGAGCATATGGGTCTCACTCAGACTCTCAACAGCCTGTTACTTCCTGCTACAACTCACCCTGCCCAGCACTTTCTTCTCTGGCTTATGCAAACCAAGGATAATTCAGGCAAATTTAGGCAGTGTGTTTTTGTTTATGTCGCAGTCACATCTTGGCTGTTTTCCAGCCCCCTTTGAAGTCTAGGTTACTTAAGGGGTCCTTTGAAAATGGTGTCCAGTAAGTAAATAAAAAATGAAACCATGTGTTTGGGGATGAAGAACTGTGTTCCCCAAAGATTCCACTGTGCCAATACTGGAAGGGGGGTTGCCTTTGATGCAAAATAATTAAATTGGGCTAACTGGCTAGAGCCCTCTTAACAGAGGCTGTCTGACAAAAACGGCATTATTTACCATTTGCTTTCCTTAGATTCAATTTCATTTTCTTTCCTTCCTTTCCCCATTTCTTACCCATAACTCCATGCTATCTGGTCACACTGATGTACACTCTGGGTTCCCCACCTATGCCATGTGATATCAGCCATCCTCTGTAGCCATGCTGCTCTCTGTGTGAAACAGGCAGCCAACCTATGACTGGACCTAGTCCACAGTGGGCTTTTCTTGGATTTCACTGTGTTTTTGCTTCAAAATTGAGCCAACATTAAAAAAAAATCCTTGAAGTTCTGGAGTTCAGTCTTCATTGGGAAGGTGGATGTGGGGAACACTGTCCCTGCCTTGCTAGGGCTTAGCCAGAGCTGCCCCGCTACCGCAGCTTCCAGGAGCTTGATCTTTTCTTGGTCTTTATTGAGGAAACAAACTTGGTTTCTGTCAGTTGTGTGTCTTTGGTCAGATTTTGAGGTTTTGACTAGAAACTACAGAAGATTAAAAGAAAAAAGTAGGCTTCTTCTTCTCTAGGAAAAATTAGGCAATTGGGTCGATAGAGCATTACTACTTGATAAATAAAATAAGTAAATACTTAACTACAAGAACAAGGCTGGTATGGGGGCTTATATCTGTAATCCTGGCTCTAGGGAAGATGCTGTAAGAGGCTCCCCATAAGTTTGAGGCCAGCTTAGACTACATAGTGAGTTGCAGCCTGTCTGAGATACAGACTAAGATGCTCAAAAATAGATGATAGATAGATAGATAGATAGATAGATAGATAGATAGATAGATAGATTGATGGCTCAGTGGGCAACGGCATTTGCTTCTCAACCTGATGTTTTAAGATTGATCCCCAAGTCCCACATGGTGAACTGAGAGAACTATGCAAGTTGCCCTCTGACATCCAAATGCACACTGTGGTACTCATACCCAAACATATACACACAGAAAATAAATATATCTAATTTTTGAAAATATTTAAAAAAATTAGAACTCCCACAAGAGTGTTGCAGTGGTAGAAAGAGAAAATGAGAGACACAGATAGGTAAACATGGGCAGGCCTGATCTGAGGGACGCTGCCTGTTGGGCTGGAGGTGTAGCTCTATGGTAAAAGACTTGGCAGGCACACATGAGGCCCTGTATTCTACTCTTAACACTGCAAATATAAAAATGGAAGTGTGCTGCCTGTTACCATCATTCAAAACCATTGTACCCTTCAGAATCTCACTTTGCTCTCTGGGTGATGATTGGTTCTCAACCGAGTCAAACAGGTTTACAGGGAGGAGACCCAAGTCCGAATTATCAAATTGTGCAATTCTGGTTTTGCCACATTAGCACAGCGAACCTGTGAATCACCTGAAGATATTGTCAAGATTCTAATTCAGTAAGTCTGGGTTGGGCTCCAAATTCTGCATTTTGATAAAACCATAGGTGATCTGTTGTTGCTGTGGCTACTACTACTGCTGCTGACTACATGTTTGGGTCAAAAAAATACCCAAAGTAGATCAGGATGGTATATTATCAACCTTTGCAAGGGGATGGCTTTTCTTTCTCTGTTTCTGTTTCAGCCTTCCCACCAGCAGTGGCGAGAGCTTTTCTCAATTCACCTCCCTCCTCTGCTTCAGTAGGGTCTGTACTTGCATCTTAAGACCTCAGAGAACATAGAGGCTCTTTTTTTTTTTCTGGTTGCTTTTTCTTCTGTTTTCCTCATTTGACTAAAGAGAGGGCTGAAGTGTTGGCTAGAATTAGCTCTCTCTAAGTCCTCAGAGAATACTGCTAAGTTGTCAGGACAATTGAAAGCCAATTAAACACAGAAATTATTGAAATCACATAAACTTACAACTGAACAGATTTTGCTAAAATGTAGACTTCAATTTACCACTTTATAGCTAGTTCACTTTTTTTTTTGTATGTGTGCTCTAAAGTTACACATGTCCATGATATTGCTAAGATGGAAATAAAATAGCAGACTATTGCATGTGTCTTCCAATCTCTGCATCCAGTGAGGTGATGTGGTAACATGAAAATTTTCATGATGAGTATATTTATACCATCATAATGCTGTAAATCAGGCCTTTGATTTTATTTTTCCTATGAATGGGCCATTGATAAACATTTACCAGTATGTCATTGGATGATATTCTTGGCTTTGGGGAATTTTCTAATTAAACTCAATTAGAGATAGTCATGGTACTATATTTCCTTTCTCTTAATCATATGACCCAACTCTGGCCAATGTGATTTGCAAGTGACAGCTAGAAAGGTTTAGGGGAAGCTTTTCTTCTAAAAGGGAGGCATAGGGTAGAGATGGCTCTTTCTCATTCTAGCCATCTGGTATCTGGCTGTGATGCAGCCAAACTCGGCAGCCATCATATGTCAGCATCAAGGCAGGGTAAACATGCATTTTGTTGGTTGTTTTTGTTTTTCTTTATAGACCTTATCATCAGTGAAAAAATAATTTACCATGCACCTTTCCTATTTTCTTCTCTAGTGGGGATCCTGATAAGTGTGACATCTGGGGGAACACCCCTCTACATTATGCAGCCTCCAATGGCCACACCCACTGTATCTCATTTCTAGTCAACTTTGGTGCCAACATCTTTGCCCTGGATAATGACTTGAAGTCTCCGTTGGATGCTGCTGCTAGCAGGGAGCAGAAAGAGTGTGTTGCTCTCCTGGATAAGGCTGCCACCGTGCAGAACACCATGAACCCCAAAAAGGTCACCAGACTGAAGGAACAGGCTCTGAAGAATGCCAGGAGGCAGATGAAAGAGTGTGAAAGGCTTCAGGAGAGGCACCAAAACAAGATGGCGCACACCTATAGCAAGGAGGACTCTGGGACACTTTCCTCTTCCCATAGTACCTTGTCTAGGTCATTTCTTTCAACTACTGCTGGTGGATTTGGATCACTGTCTAAAAGCATTAAAGATACCTTCAAGATAAAATCTAAGAAGAGTAAAGATACAGCAGAGCACGGAGGGAAGGATGGCAGAAGTGGGCAGAGGCCTGTGATGGAAGTGTTCAGAGAGGAGGAGGAAGACTCATTTCCAAAGTTCTTCAAAGAGAAGTTCCATTTCCCAGTAGAAGAAGCTGGTGATGTACAACACGAGTCTATTCTCAACCGTCCAGGTCTAGGATCTATTGTCTTTAGCAGAAACAGAGTACTGGACTTTGAGGACCTCTCAGACAGCAAGAGGGAGTTGTGGTTTAAAATGCCCAGTGAGCTGTTCCAAAGACAAGGAGCAACAGGAACAGATGAAGAAGAGGAGGAAGAGGAGGAAGAGGAGGAGGAGAGAGAGGCAAACAGGATTGTAGATGATCTTTCTTGGGATGAAGAAGATGTAGAATGGGAGGAAGATGCTGTTGATGCCACTCCGTTGGAAGTATTCTTGCGGTCTCAGCACCTGGAGGAATTCCTTCCCATTTTCATGAGAGAACAGATTGATCTAGAGGCTCTGCTGCTTTGCTCTGATGAGGACCTTCAGAATATCCACATGCAGCTGGGCCCCAGGAAGAAAGTCCTTAGTGCCATAGACAAAAGGAAGCAGGTGCTCCAACAGCCTGGGCAGCTGGTTGACACCAGCCTCTGATGGAGGGCATTGATTAACAGGAAAGCCTGAGCGTGGGGTTCATTTTGAGTTCCCTGGAACCACCCCAGGATGAACCCTGTGCCTGGTCTCTGTCTGATAACCGACTACTGGGTGTAGGTGTTAGGGTTTTAGAGAGGACCCTCCAAAAGAGAAGCTCAGACTCTGGGAGATACTCTATCCAAGTAAACTATCAATGAGAAAAGACCTTGGGAGACCTTGGGACTGGATAATGGCATTTATCTTCCAGGCCTTGCATTCTGTGTAGACTTAAGGCTATTACTAGTCTGAAGCCCAAAGCCCAACTTAAATATATCTAGCCACTTAACAGATGCTTACTAACTATGGGGTTGGGTTTGCAGTACTCCCGGCTGAGAATCAGGACATGTTAGCAGGTAGGGGGATGGCAGAAAGGAAATGTGGGGTACTTGCTGTGGACTGAATTTCTAAAGTTCTCATATGGAAGCCCTAACCCCTAAGTGAGTGTTTTTGGATAGTACTTTAAAGATGTGATTAAGGTCGAATTAGGTTATAAGGGCAGGCTCATAATTCCATATGACTTAGAAGACAAGAAAGACTGCGAAGGGTTTGTTCACATTCTGAAAGGAGGACAGCAGGAAGGCAGCTGCCAGCCAGCCAAGAAGAGAAGCACCCAAAGCAGACCTCGTAACAGTTTGGGCTTTCAGCCTCCTGAGATATGAATAATAAATGTCTGTTATTTGAGCCACTCTGTCTGCAGTGTTCTGTTATGGGGGCTGTACTGGCTGGTTTTGTGTGTCAACTTGACACAGGCTGGAGTTATCACAGAGAAGGGAGCTTCAGTTGGGGAAGTGCCTCCATGAGATCCAGCTGTGGGGCATTTTCTCAATTAGTGATCAAGGGGGTAGAGCCCCTTGTGGGTGGTGCTATCCCTGGGCTGGTAGTCTTGAGTTCTATAAGAGAGCAGGCTGAACAAGCCAGGGGAAGCAAACCAGTAAGGAACATCCCTCCATGGCCTCTGCATCAGCTCCTGCTTCCTGACCTGCTTGAGTTCCAGTCCTGACTTTCTTTGGTAATAAACAGAAATGTGGAAATGTAAGCAGAATAAACCCTTTCCTCCCCAACTTGCTTCTTGGTCATGATATTTGTGCAGGAATAGAAACCCTGACTAAGACAGGGTCCTAGGCTGACAAGTGTGGTATGTAAACAAGAGGACAGCGAAGAGAGCAAGGAGGATTCAGAAAAAACAATGTCTGCCCCATCTTACAATTTCTCTAAGGGTTAAATTTCTTCTGAGGTGCAAAACAGGAGGGAAAAGGTATAGTTTTTAGGAAGGTTGATGGTGAAAGTATATCCAGGTTTGCTACACATGCCCTCACTTTGTTAGTGTGTATCCACAGGACTGCCATCCAGGCAAATGCTTGTTATAGTCTAGATCCTAGATGTGGCCCAAAAGACCCATATGCTGATGGCTTGGTCATCTGCCTATGGAGCTATTGGGAGGAGGTGGATGTCTATTTACCAAGCAGGGCTTATTAGAAGGAAGTTAGGTCATCAAAGCATGCCCTTGAAGGGGATATTGGAATTCCAAATGCCCCTTTATTTGCTTTCCAGGCAACTTGAACAAATTTTCTCTGCCACATGATTCTATTGGATCATTTTACCATAGGTCCCAATGCACTAAGACCATGGTCATGGAGTGACTCTTCTGAAGTGACAAGTTAAAGCAAACCTATCTTTCTTAGTTGTGAACAAATGTTTATTCCCCTCAGATAGGCACCAATGATAGAACAAAGGAACAATTCTACCCAAGTTGAGCTCAAAACCATGGAAGTTTTGGAGTTAGTTAACAGGAGTATGGACAATTCAAAGGTACCTGTATTAGCACAAATAGTGCATACTGGGAGCTCCCTGCCTAAGCTACTGTTTGCTGCTTTCACAATGCTGGGAGGGGGTCTTGTGAATCTCTTAACTTGTATATGCTTCATGAGCCTGGCAAATTCTCAATAGCTTCTGGAGTCTTCTGAGTCTCCTTCCTCTCACCAATAGGTCATGTTTCAATTCAGATGAAATGGTGACATAATAGTTTTACATACACACATGTATATATACATATACATGTATATGTATATATATATATATATATATACACACACACATATATAATGTGTAATTGTATATAGTAGTCACACATATTCCATTATCCTCTATTGTACCTTTCTCTCCATTTCCTTAAACTTTTTCCTTTTTCTCACAGATCCTTTCTGCTTTCATCACACACACACACACACACACACACACACACACACGCACATCGTACTCTCTTAAATCTAGATTTTACATATGAGAAGAAAATATGGGCTACTAGTCTTTTTGAGTGAGGTATGTATATTTTGCTTAACAGTCTTCGTTCGATTCCTGAAAATGTCTTAATTTCATTCTTTACAGTTGAATAAAATT
>JADRCD010227788.1:0-11588 GCA_019843815.1 Montemys delectorum
TGGAGTCCGGTAAAGCTTGGACCAAGTCCCAGCACAGTGGGTTATACAACCTCATCCTTGACTATAACAACTACTCAACTCCCTAGATTCCCTAGGTGAAATGGGGATGGTATTGTCTATGAAGATCTGCTAGGGGGACTCTGGGACTCACATTCAGAATTCTCACCAGTACAGTGGAGGATTCTGATTGTTCACTCGTGTTATCAAATGACCAGGCTAATAGAACACAAGCTGCATCTACAGTTGAGGATCAGGATTTCCCAACACTCCTGATGAATTGAGAAACCTTGATGGAATCTATCCCCAGCACTGATAGGAAGGCATCTGACAGGGCTGGTTACAGCCAGCAGGGACTCCACATTGGTCAAGGAGAAGTGTTCTACAAACCATCAGCTGACATCAGACTTGAACAGAGCAAGCTGTCCACAGGAATTCCCGCTGAGAGAGCTGTTCCTCTGAAGGTTACTATGGATCCAGAACTGAGTGAGACATTCTAGATCTGTTGTCCTTTGTCCTTTTTCAGAATGTCCAGGATATGGATGTCACCAAACCCTACATTCCAGTTTAACCTTGACCAGTATCTGGCATTGAAAATGTTAAACCAGTTATCTTCGCCCTTCAGTCCTTACCTCTGGGCCTTGTAAATATCTATGTATGCAGGACTCTGGTCATTGATTTTCATTGCCCTATCTATGGCCATATGGAGGGGGGAATAGATACATTAATAAGAAATCCTAAAGTGGCCCAAACAGTCTTATTATACCTTACAAAACAAGAGCTTACTCCAATATACCAAAATTATTTTAGA
Source organism: Montemys delectorum (assembly GCA_019843815.1). Lineage (NCBI taxonomy): Eukaryota > Metazoa > Chordata > Mammalia > Rodentia > Muridae > Montemys > Montemys delectorum. The sequence goes on from JADRCD010227788.1 coordinate 809, forward strand.
CTAAAATGAAGTGTTTTTATATTCAAAGCCAATGTGACTTACTAAAAGGAGACAATGGCCTAGCTCTATTTAAAATCCAATCACATTTGTGATCATTAAAACATTTGCATTGCAAAGCATCTACCACAAGATACAGTTATCAGCATCTCTGATGCCGCCAATTCTTCAGGGAAGATTTTCATCCAACGAAGCCATTTGAAAAAAAAAAAAATCTAATCTTGCTGAATACAATGTAGATTAATTACTGGCTCATTCTATAAATATCGCATCTAAAAACAGAATGTTTGCTGGTAAAGAAATCAAATCCAAGCAGCATGACCACTCACTACCCTAGCATTGTCAGTGGCTTGGCAATCAGTGCCCGCTATTACAAAAAGCAAAATCAAACATTCCAGGATATAACTACAGCATTCACCTGAATTACAGTCACATCAAATTCAATTTATAAGCTATGACACAGTCTATGCATTGTCTAGAAAATGAAACTGGCGATGGAATTTCTCATATCCTGTGTGAGTGGTCCGTAACAATGCTGCAATTACGGCAAGCATTATTTTTTGACCTAAATATAAGCCTGGCAGGCAGGTTGGACCAGCTATATTTTAGAGGTGAGAAATCCAAGTAATGGTATTAACACATACTACAGAAACAACAACCAAGATGGTTTACGAGAGCTCCCTTATCCAGAGAGCGCCTCAGTCTTCTGGATGATAGGGCACTTGATGGGGCAAGTTTTTGTTTTTGTTTTTTTTCTCAATCCTTTAAGGTCTCAGAAGGGCATTTCCAGTCAGTTGAGTCTGAGCACATCCAGTCACAACGGACACTGCCTATTATTCATTCTGAAACTCCTTAGTCTTGTTACAGTTTGAGATCCCTAATTGTGCATGCTAGCACTAATGGATGGGCATTAACCCACAGATCAAGCCTGTTAGGGGCAAAGTAAGAATAATTTTGTGTTCAGCGCAGCAAGGAATTCGACTTTTGTACCCGAAGATAAGAATCTAGAAACTCAAGACCCAGCAGAAAACCCTAAGAAACCAACTTAACAGATCCTAAGAATCTCTGAAGCTACTGAGTCCCCAGAAGTCCATGCTCAGGGAGTGTGAGGACATCTCCCCCCTCCCCTTAACTATGTTGTCCTTTTTGATTGGCAGTCATGATGTCCTAAGCCAGGGTAGGAATTCCAAAGACCCTAAAGACTAGGTTTCAGTCTTTCTGAGCTACAGCAAGGTTGTCTCTAGGCTCTAGGACAAGAAAAGATCAAAGCTAAGAGTCCAAACTTGGGGGCCTTGGTTTCCCGTATTGTCTTGTTTGGTAGCTGAACAGTGAGTCTGGAATGCAAGAGATCCTAGGTCTCGGCACAGCACTATAGATAGGCAACGAGGTACAGGGGCAGGGAGGTTGCTTAGCCAGGCCAGAAAGGCAGCTAGCCTACAATTCCAGCACAGGCTGAGAGTGGATTCCTGAGGGCAGACTAGCGAAGCTAGACTGTCTCATCTGGGTTCAAAGTGAGAGACTCTGTCTCAATATAAGGTGGAGAGGCATCAAGGAAGACTCCTCGTGTCAGTCTTCTTGGGTCTCTTGGTGCATGCATACACATGTGAATGTACACACACACACACACACACACACACACACACAAGAAATAAAGAAGGGGAAATAATGAGCAACAAACAGAGAGAGCTCCTGCCTTCCTCATAGGCAGCTAGGGAAATCAAACGTGCAGAGCACTATTATCCAAAGCAGTTACCTGAAGTTGCAGTTACCTCGAACTTCCATGATACAGTCACTTGGAGTCTAACACCCTCGAAGGCTGCTTAAGACTTTATTAAGATTGGAAACTAATCTACCGAGACATCATCTTCTCCGCTGAGCAGTAACAGGGATGCTAGAGGGCTTCTGGAGTAAAGGGAGCACTTCTCTTTGGAGGTGTGGCTGTTGATAGGGTTGCCTATGGTCCCGTAGGCTGCACACCTATGTGCACAGGACCAACACACTCATTGGACTCAGTACATTATCAGAAAGCAGAGGCCCATGACATTGGGAGGAGGATGTGTTGAGGTACTCTAGGGAAAATGGGAAAGAGAAGTGGGGTTGCTTATCAAAATATACTGTATACATGTATAAAAATTCTCAAGGTATAAAAAAATATATTTTCAATACCATAAATAGCTACCTTATTTCAACAAACTCAGACCTCTGCTAAATATGCCTCATGAATAATTGTGTGTCCCATCTTTCCTCAGAAACACTGTCGGTGAAGGAACACAAACTAGTAGCTTTCATAGTGCCAGAAGGTGCAATGTAATCTTCCAGGGAAGAAATGTCATGATCAGTGTATCATGGGACACCTGTGAGCTACAGTAATGACCAGTGTATCATGGGACACCTGTGAGCTACAGTAATGACCAGTGTACCAAGATATGCTCATGGATGCAATAGCATTACAAATGTTATGGAGTAACTAACAACTTTCTGATTGGATTTAAGGCTTACTCCATGGGAGGAAACACATACCTGGTACTATAAATCTAACCAAGAATCCATAATTGGGAGCTCATAGGCTCTAGGTGAATTTACTTTTATTTTGAGATACGAACACAGCATCAAATTGCCCTCTCAATTTGTATCTTCATGCTGCTCAGTACCTCATCAGAGAGCAACACTCAAAATTGGTCAAAGTGCAGAAGATAAGTGTGCATCTCTGAAGTACTCTGCCACAAATGGAACATCTATCTCGAATCCTCTCCCCCAAGACTCAGAATCTATCGCAGAAGACTGAAAGAGCCAGAGATCAGGGAGGACCAGAGGAAGGTAGTGTCTTGGACAGAGCTAGACTCCACTGGGGACCTCTCTGCAGCTCTCCTGGCCTACACCATACCTGTATCACAAGATCAAGCCAATCAACATTCAAAAATGGAGGGGGCGGGATTCATGAGTTCCCCATTCCTAGCTAAGGAACTATGGAAAGAATGTAGCTTCTGGAAAAGAAAGGGTCAGTTTTCATTAAGGGTACAGCACCTCATAGGTAGGCTTCACTCCATTGGGTAGCCCCATACCCATGAGTATACAGAACTTGGTGGACTTTTAAGAGAAATAAAAAGGACATAAAGTTGGAAGGTGGTGTTAGGGTAGGGAAAGGGTCTGAGAGAAGTTTAGGGGAAGAGGGAGGAGTGAATATGGTCAAATACATTGTAAGCATGCAGGAAGCTTTCAAAGAATTAAGGAAATATTATAGCATAAAGAAACAGGAAGCAAGTAATCAAAAGAACAATAGCGTTTTCCATCCACCTATGCCGGTCATCTCCTTTCTCAGACTGTCATGAACAAAGTGAAGGAACTATCTAGAATCTAGGCAATGTTCAGGCCCAATAGAGATCTGACTTTTATATATTTATTTTATAGTAGCCTCTAACACTCTAGGGTGGTGCCGAACAAACGCCTAGCACAGGCAGAGGGAGACTTGCAAGCATACTTTAGAGCATGTACTTGCATATGTGGCCAATGATTGTAGCCAAGGCCAACAGCACGCTTATGCGTACAGGGGTTTACATGATTCTAGCCATGATCTAACAACTTGTGCTTTCCTCCCCAAAGGATCCTGAACATAGCTGACAGTACAATGTATACACACAGAGGCTTCAAAAGGCGAAAAAGTGGGTACTGCAGCCTTACATTCATTTCAAAGTGTGAAAAGTAAATCCAGTGAATAGGAAAGCCTATACCCCACTCAATCTTATTTATCAAACTCAACAAAAATCAAGGTGGAAAGAATTGGAAGAAATGAAAAGAGAGAAGAAGGGGAGAGAAAGGAAGAGGACGGTGGAGGGAGAGGAGGGCAGGAGTGGGAAGGCCTCCTTGATTCTGTGGCAATAAATTTGCATTCTAGCACACAGATTATGACAGGTTTAGTTTTCAGCATTTGGATCCAATTTATTCAAATAATTGCAACCTAATTACACCGAGCTATTTTAAATACTGATTTGCTTCCCATTTAATTTAAAGTCTTGTCACCTGTGACTATTATTCCAAATAAGTTCCTCGTAGTTTAGACAATGGCAAATTAATTATAATGTTTTTAATTAGCTTTGCTGAGAAGCAACTGTTCTTCACAGCCCACAGCCTCCAGGAAGGAGGGTTAAAGACAGCCTCTATCACACACATCAGCTAGAACCCTTTATCTGTCAACTTTTTAGAAAAAAAAGGGAGAGATTACATTTCTGTGATATTTGTTTATGAGCTGTGTGTGTGTGTGTGTGTGTGTGTGTGTGTGTGCGCGCGCGCGTGCGCGTGCACACGCATGAGCACGCACAGGCACATTGGCAAACATATGGATGTGAGAGGACAACTTGCTAGAGTCAGCTCTGACCTTCTACGTGATTTCTCCCAGATATAGAATTCAGGCTACCATGCTTGGCAGTTGCCACCTTTACCTTCCAAGCCTTCTCACCAGCCCCATTTTCCCAATATTTTGGTCATTATTTTCTTTACCCCATAAAGAACCCAGAGAAATCCAATCCCCAGTTCTTTGACTTTAGAAAAAAAATCAAGTAACCACAAATATACTTATGAAAAGAACAATTAGTATTATGTACTGTCATTTTTTTTTGGTTGTTGTTGTTTCAATTTTTTTATTTTATTTTATTTTTTTTTTAGGTATTTTCTTTATTTACATGTAAATTTCTCCTTTCTCAGTTTCCCCTGTACTGCTATTTTTTAGTGTGGTTGCAGACTGAATGTTCTGTGCCACTATTGCTGGAGAGATGTGGACAAATGTCTACTTACTCCAGATAAGGAACCAACACATCAGACCAAAGTACAATATCAGTAAAGTCCAAGTTGGTAAGCCAGTGAATTTTGCTGGGCGATATTTATTGGAACAGAAATCACTCTAAGACAACCACATCACCAAAAGCTTATCCCAGCACGGGTGATAGTTCATGAAACCTGTGGTGCACTACACAACCTACAGGCAGCTCAACAGGTTGGAGTGTGTCCTTCTCCATACTTCAGTTGTTCTGAATCTCTTTCTGGCAACTTGGCTGGTCTCTACTTCATCTAGGTTGTTATTCTAGGCAATATCTCTCAGTAATCCTTACAGCTTATATATGTTTAGGATAGGAAGAGTATAGTGAATTTGGTCAGTTTCAGGGACTTCCTGAAGCCACTAAGTTGTTTACTTCCTGAGGGATAAACATACACCTCTTAGAACATCCTGTTGTTTCACCCCTTTTAACATCCTACATCATAACACACTTGCCTCCACATTGGATATTTTTCTTGGAGGAAACTGCTACACAACACTGAAGGTTTAGTAATTTTCAGCCCAAACTCTGTCACTTTCTTAAAGACCTTATTTCCAAGAGCCCTTAATCTAGTTTTAACATAATGTTTATGTATTCTTATAAAAAGAACAAATAGGTAGATAGAGTTAGACATGACATTACTCATGGCTTCAAGTGCCAACCATTTTATCATCTTTGAGGAAAATGTCATATGAAAATGGGATTAGTAAAAATTTTAGTTGGCAAAGTTGTGTCTTGACTTCCAGTCATTAGTGGCCTCTCAGGTTGGCTAAAAGTCACAGCGAAAGTGCTGGGTACAATGTTTACTATTTCTAAGTGTGACAAATTAACATGGTCCAGAGGAGCATAAGAAGACATTAAACTAGAAACACAGCCCATATTTGAAATCCAGAAGTCTTGGATCGTGTCTTGTCACTATTCCCTCTTAGCTATACAAAGCCAGCATTTTTTTTTCCTATTTGTTTATGCTTTTAAAATGTCTCATTTCTGTTAGTCATGGTTGCATGTGTCTGTAATCCCAGATCTCAGTGGGTACAGGCAAGAATATCAGGTGTTTAAGGCCATCCTTGGTTACATATCAATGTTTGAAGCCAGCCTCAGGTTACAGGAGATCTGTCTCAAAAGGGAGGTAGCTATTCCCACAACATAGGAACTGTATAGGCAAACATATTTAAGGCATTAGCAGTGTGCCTGTTAGGGAGCAGACACAATACTGGCCAGCAGTGGTGTTACCCAGAATTCTAAGGTTGCTTGGATTCCATGGACTGAGTTTCCAGGTAGGTCACTGAACTCTCTTAATGTCCGAGAGTAAGTAATTAAGGGTTCATTTATTATTATGAAGGATAGAGGAAGAGAAAAACAACCGGGGTGATAGTCTTTAACACCTGAGAAGGCTGACTGTGGGAGCCAATGCAAAGCCAAGAAGAATGGCATTGGGAGTGGAAGCCACAGGGATAACCTCTCAGTCCATTTGCTGCACACAGCAGGCCACTAAACATCCTCCACAGGGCATCAGAACATTGCTCCCACAGCAGTGGGTGGAAAGAATAAGGGGAAAAAAATAGACGTAGAAAGTAACTAGGGAATGATCAGAAAGAAGAGCTGAGCAAAACTCAACACTGGCCATTTAAGTTCAACTTCTTCATGTCTTCTTCTGTCCAAACTTCCTTCATATCATAATTATAAGTATCATCGCAATCCACATTGGCCTCATAATTGGTACTTTCTTTATGTCAAGCAATTAAATGTCACACATTGAACTTCAGTCACCAATCTGTCTCTTTAAAACAATGGTTGTTGTCAATCACTGTATGGTGGAGATTAAAAAAAAATAATGAACCATGGGATAAAGGCGGAGCATCTCTGTATAGGGTTGGGTAGTTGGTACATCCCAAAGGCACATGCCTTGGTGCTTTGTGCAGACCTATGCAACTCCCTCTGCTTCCCCGACAGAGATTCTGCCAAACTACCCAAGAACCACCAACCCCACACTGTGATGGGGAGTGCCCTTGAAAAATGTTATGGATTGAACTGTATCCCCTCAAAACTCATGTGTTGAAGTCTTCTCTCAGTACCTCAGAATGTCTCCATCTTTAAAGATTTAAAGAGATGGTCAAATACAGATGAAACCATTAAGGTGAGGCCCTAATCAAGAAAGGGTTGGTGGCCTTATACAATGTGAGAGACCTCACAAGCACTGAGGGAGGCCATGTTAGGACAAAGCAATAAGGCAAGTCACCTGAAAGCCAAGGGAAGAGACCTTCGAGGAAATCAACTGTACCAGCCTTTGATCTTGGACTTGAATCCTGAGAATAATTTTTAAAAAGCAAAGTTCTTGTTTATAAACCACGTGGCCTGTGGGACTTTCTTACGATAACTGGAATAAACTAGCATAGGAAACGAGAAAGATGGCTCATCAGACAAAAATCATTTGCTGCCAAGCCTAGTGGCCTGAGTTCGATTCCCAGTTCCCATACAGTGGAAGAATGGAATTCTATGAACTATCTTCTGACCTAAGCAAAATAGATAAATGTAATTAAACTGTGTGTGTGTGTGTGTGTGTGTGTGTGTGTGTGTGTGAGTGTGAGTGTGTGTGTTTCCAAACATAAGAAAATCCCTTAACGACCAGGTTAGTAAGTATCTTCATATTACAGGTACTAAAACAAAAGTGATATATGATAACTGCATGGATACATCTTGCACCAGAAATTCACACATTTCAATCTATCCCACCCCTAACCAATCATTACCTCATTTCATTCATGAATTCCCACATAACACTGTCAACATAACATCTTCCCAACAAAAGGCCTTTAAAATTGCATTTCCTTGACTAGCAATGTCCACAAGCTTCTCATTGACAACATAATGGAATCTAGGCAAGGCTTGATGAGTCTACTCTTTCTACACTGCCTTCCAAACATACCTCTTCCTACATTTCTTACATTTACACTCTCATCATGATAATCTACACCCCTGAACACTCCTGAGTGGCTTTTTACTCTGCCTCTAGTTCCCATCTGGAGTCTGCAGAGCTACAGAGATAGAAATAAGAAAATCAGGAGTTCAAGGTCATCCTCAGATTCAGCAGGATCTTGTCCCATATGGGCTATATGAGACCCTGAATCAAAACAACCACAGCATATGAGCTTCCTTCCTGGAAGAGAGCTCATAAGTCCATTCATATTTCCAAAGAACTTGACCATAAACTTGTCCTGAGCCCTCTACTCCTGGAACACTGATGGCTGAAAAGAAAGCCCCCCACCTGCAGATCTTTGTTCAAGAAACAATCCGCTGCAAAGACTACCTTTCTCTTGGTGACTTGGATAAAATTCACCAATGAGTCCCTAGGTTATCTCTAACAGGCTAAGCACACAGACTTCGAATGACCACAGCCATCAGTGGAATGGTTTGCTGCTGACCCATCTGTACAAAACATTTGTGTGGTGGTTAAACCATCAACTTGTCCCAATCCAGAGTCACCTGGAAGGGAGTCTCAAGGAAGAATTGTCTAGGTTAGCCTGTGAGGGATTTTCTTACTTGTGAAGATCCACCCTGGAATGTGGGTGGTGCCATTTCTCACCTGAGCCCTGAACTGGATGAAAAGGAGAGAGTGGGCTGAGCACCAACATGCTATGTTAATCTATTGCTCTCTAGTCTTGGCTATGGGTATGAAGTGATGAGCTACTTCAAGTCCCTGCCACCTTGACAGCCCTGCAATGATGAGCAGCTGTAACCTGGAGCCATGAGACAAACTCTTTCTCCCTTATGTTGCACCGTATTTTACTGCAGCAACAGAAAGCAAAACTAAGATAGCCAGTTACTATAATGTGGACAGATTTTTGTCTTTCTTTTCTTTCCTGCAGGCCTGTGAACTCTGACTCACCCTCAGTCCAAGCTCACATTAGACATAGGTCAAACTCTCTAAGAACCCCTAACTCCAAGAGTCATGAGTTGAATCGTTTTGTCTGGAAAATATGTTGAAATCATACAATCAACAGTACATCTTTTGTGACCTTTTTTGTAAATGAGATCTTTAAGGGCATAATTAGATAAGATACAGTCATGCTAATTAGCATGGGTCCTAAAGCACCATCAATTGGCATCCTCCTCAGAAAAGAATGAGAGATGGAAACCACAGGGAGAAGACAGCCATGTAAAGATGGAAGCAGGTTGGGATGAGACACACGCAAGCCAAGGACAGCAAGGACTGCCAGCAATGACAGACTGAGGCCATGAAATAGACCACCATCTCTCAGAGCTTCCAGAAGAAAACAATCCTTATAACACCTTGATTCAAGACTTCTGACCTCCAAACCCACAAGAGAATATATTGCTGTTTAAGCCACTCATTTGATGGCACTTTGTACAATGGCCCCCAGAAAAGTGTTACAGTATAACAAGAAAAGGTATCTGCTTGGCTATGAGTTCATGCTGCCCACTCATCCTGCTACTTCATCTAGCCCCATGTAGTCCTCCCTAGGCAGGTCCTTTCTGCCTGATTTCTGAGACACTTGCAGATCTTATGGAGTGTCCTTGACACTATCCTATGGCTCTGAAGAGACACTATGACTGATGCAACTCTTATGAAAGAAAACATTTAATTGAGGGCTTGTTTGCAAGTTCAGAGGTTTAGTCCATTATCCTCATGATAGGGAGCTTGGTGGCATGGCGGCAGGTGCAAGAGCAGTAGCTGAGAACTCTACATCCTGATCTATCCATAGGCAGAGACAGACAGATAGACAGAAAGAGAGACAGGGCTTCTTGGCATGGCCTTTTGAACCTCAAAGCCCACCCCTAGTGACTCACTTCCTCTAACAAGACCAAACCTCTTAATCCTTCTAATCCTTTCATACAATACTACCCCCAGGTGACTAAGCATTCAAGTCTATGAGCCTATGAGGACCGTTCTCATTCAAATTACCACATGGATGAAGCCTTCTCCCTATTAAGATACTCATCTCCCCTTATTGCAATAAAGGTTCTCATTACCTAAGCCTAGGTTTATTTGTTATGCATCATTCATTTTTATTTGGCAGGCTATGTCCCTGTTTGATTCAGAGCCAGCCCAGCACTGCTCTAGTCTAAACACCTTACAACTTAACACTCTAGCTTCCTACAAGGCCATTTCCCCCAGAGTTTTACCTTACCCACCAGCAGAGAAGGTCCTTCCAAGGCCACTTTTGTAAAAGGATAATGCTCAGGAATTAACCAATGGGATTCCACACTAAGTGTTTGTAGTCTAGGATTCCCACCCCAGTCCAGGCACTGGGCACTAACCACTTGCTCCTAAGGGAAGACAGCTCTTGGGAGTCAGAGGGAGAAAACATAGGATGCAAACATTTGGCGGTTCATTTGCAGAACCACAAATGGAAGCAGGCCCATGTGTGCTAGATTAGCACTGTGCCTCTGAGCCTTAACGCTAAGTCCTGAATCAAAGCATTTGACTTTCTAAAGCCACAAGAAGAATTGAGGTAAGTCATCCATCACCCTCTCTGGGGCAGATTGCAGACCGTCTTCAGCGATGGGGCAGGGAGATGGTCACAGAGAGTTACTTTCCCTTAATCGAGTCCTGCTGGTCACTAACATCAGGTAGAATCAAGATCTAGATATTTATCGACTCCTATCCCAGTGAGGACTAGCAGGTTACCACTCTTTCTCAAAATCCCACAGCCAAGAACCTTCTAGAAACAGCAGCTAGCTGTTTTTACCTCTACGCCTCTTCCAGCTACCTGTTTCCTCTCCAGGAGTCAGAGGTTTAGTGATCAAAGGGAAATCCTCAACAGATGTTCAAAGTTGGGCATTATTGCCCATAAACAAGGATGATGGAGTTTCAAAGGATAACTAATGGCTATGGTGGAGCTAGTGAAAAGAGGTATTCTATGCTGGAATGGGTTATTTTTTAAGTCTTTTTTTCCAAGGCAGGGACTCTCTCTCTCTCTCTCTCTCTCTCTCTCTCTCTCTCTCTCTCTCTC
>JADRCD010227789.1:0-41584 GCA_019843815.1 Montemys delectorum
TTTTTTTTTTTAAGGATTTATTCATTTCCTCCAAAATATTTGTGTGACATTTTCTTGATGTTTTTAAAAGGGATTTATTCACTTTTTCTGTAAGGACCTCTATCACCTTCATAAAGTTGATTTTAAGCTCTTTTCCTTGTGCTTCTATTGAATTCGAATAATCAGGGGTTACTGTAGTAGGATAGCTGGGCTCTGCTGGTGACATATTGCCCTGGCTGATGTTGACTGTTCTTATGCTGGCATGTGGGTTTGGAGTGATTGTAGATCTAGGTGCCAATTCTGGATTTGTGTTTGTTGGATGAGTGTTTTGATTTTTTGGTTTCTGTTTCCTCTCTGGTCTTATATCCTGTGTGGTCTGTGATTGAGCATGGGGTCTGCACCCGTTAGAGGATGGACTCCTGATGACTGGCTTACTCTCTTGTCAAGCAGCTGTTCCTCACCCCAAGTTGGGGATTGGAGTTCTGGCAGCCCTCATGGTCTCTGATTCATCAGGGAATCAATGTCCAAACTTAGGGCTGGTACAAGAGGGATGTGGGTGGGGGGCACCAAGAGAGTAGAGGAAGATTTATGGGTGGGCAGCCTACCTGGTCTTCTGGAACTTGTAGCCTGTGTTTTGATACTGGGTATCTTCATTTATGTAGTTTTAATTCAGACTTTATTTAAGTTCTTGGTTACTTGAAAAGTTAGCCTTTAGTATAATATTATGGTGACATATTAACTTTAAGAGAACACGGAAATGCAGGAACATAGAATGGAGCAGAGACTGAAGAAAATGCCATCCATAGACTGCCCCACCTACAGATCCATCCCATCTGCAGACACCAAACCCAAACAATATTGCTGATGCCAAGAAACATTGCTGAGAGGAGCCAGGTATAAGCATCCCCTGAGAGGCTCTGCTAAGGCCTGACCAATACAGAAGGGGATGATGGCAGCCAGCCATCAGACTGAGCATGGGGACCTGAATGCCATAGTTAGGGGAAGGACTAAAAGAGCAGAAGGGGATTGCAAACCCATAGGAAGAACAACAATATCAATTAGCCAGACCCCCGGATTCCCAGGGACTAAACCATCAACCAAAGAGTATACATGGAGGGACCCATGACTCTAGCTGCATATGTAGCAGCAGACTATGTTATCTGACATCAATGGAAGGGGAGACCCTAGGTCCTGTGGAGGCTCAGTGCCCTAGCATAGAGAGATGATAGAGCATGGAAGCCAGCTTGGGTAGGTGGGTGAGAGAGCACCCTCAAAGAGACAAGGGTTGGGTGAATGGGATGGTAGTTTGTGGAAGGGAAAGAAGGAGGATAACAACATTTGAAATGTAAATCAATAAAAAAAAGGGGGCACTATTTTCTTCTTGCTGTTGTTTGTTTTAATGTGTATAAAGTTCTGGAAGAAAGGTACATATAACTGCAGTGTTGCATTTCAAGTTTCTATGCACTGCTAGAGAAGAAGAAAAAAATAATTCCTATCTCTTAATATTACCCAAAAGCAAGCAAAAGATTGTTTTCTTCAAAGATATGCTAAATTTTCACCCTATTTGGACTTATGAGAATATATATGTCTAATATATTAAAATATGAGGATATATGCATATGTACAAATATATGAATATACTTATATGTAGATGTATATATGTATATGTATTATATATACACATTGTATATGTGTGTGGAGCTGTGTGCACTCATGGAAAGCTCCTGAAAGTCAAGATATGCAAGATATTTAATATTACTGCTTATGTTATAACTTTGATAAAGCAAAACCAGGCTAGATTCCAACTTTATGATGATGTTACTGTCCCTCGGGAAATTAGATACAGATCAGTATTTCTCATATGCTGGTATTTACATTACTCACTGGGCAGGTGGTAGGAGGAAGTTAGGAAGTCAAAATGCTGGTTTAGCATCTCTAAGATTGAATTGAAATTCTGGATATTGAGCAAGCTTCCAGACAATAACAGATTTTCTTATTTTCTAAAAAGTGACAAAGTATTATAGAATCATTTGAAATAGATCCTTGCTGTTAAGTCACCCTTCTTTTCAAATCCCATGGTTCCCATTAATGCAGCAGATTTCCTTTGTAAGCAGCATCCTGGTGGCCCTGCACCCACTCCAGTTTCCTAAGGTCTTCCTACTTGCTTTCTAAGAAAAGCAGCTAAGAGCTCACTTGTCCCTTAACTCATGGCCATGCCTGCATGTCAGCCTAATATGCTTGCATGTTTTCTTTCTGGAAAATGTTGATTTCTCTCAAGTTGGGCCTAGAGATTTCTACAGTACACCAGTGTCACTGTGAATAACATTCATTTCATTTGCACATTATTAAAAAAATGCCTGTTTTCCTCATTAAATGGTAAAGTCTGTGACATGAAAATATCATTGGCATGAGTTTTTAGTTGACTCCATAATTTCTCTTTGAACCATGTAAACAAACACTTTACCCTGATCACAATTTTACAAGAATCTAAATTTTATGCGCCTTATTTGAAATTTATTAACTCTCATGTTAACACTTATCAGCTATAAATATTGAATGAAGCTCAACTACATGTACAGGTTCTGTTCCCATTACACCTCCTTAAGTCTTCTTCTACTCATCAGCCCCTTTCCACAACAACAAACTGTATGTGGTTGCCTCTTGAGCTCCATAGGGTCACACTGGGGCCTCCCACTAGCCAAAGTGGAATTTTTTTATATCTTGTGATTTGAGATTGTCGGAATAGCACTTTGGGTGTTTTGATGTAACTCAAACTGTTTAAATAGACAAAGGCCACGGAAATATGTCCTAAGGTCATGAACATACTGAGAGTAGTCTTGCCCACCTTAATCATTATTACGTATTTATAGTTACTCCAACATGAAATGGAAAGACCCCAAGTGATACAGTGACAAAATCTAAAGGGATGATGCCAATTCTCACACTGATTGACAGAGTCTTTGGCCTGTAAGCTATTTTTGGCTATCAGGTAATCCCATGTATCATAACCCAAGCCACAAATATAACAATTCCCTGAGCCACACCGGTGAGGTAGCACATACCAGTTTGACCACATTAAGGCCCAGCCTATATTCCTCTGGAGTGTTCACTACTCACTTATTTTTTTCTGTGGCACTGATATCACAGTGTGTGTTCTGTAAGTTCATCAAAAACTGTCTTTTTCCCTCCAGAAGTCTGTACTTACTATCTTGAGCTGTAACTGTGATGTCTGAAGGTAAATCCATGTGAGTAATACCATCTGACATGCTGTATCAGGATCTGGTACAAAGCAAACATGCTGCTCTTGAGAATGACACCTAAAAGAGCAGTGTTCTAACAAGTAAGTCATGTTACTCATATTATGGCAGAGATCTTTTCAGAGTTCATCTAACTGGAGACAACGTTACCTTTTTTCTCTTCTAACATGGCATGGGCTGCTAGCAGAAGCCTGGGGTCCCCCATATGGCTTTTGTGTTGCAAGATAAGGAGACACCACTATTTTCACATTAACCTGGCAATAGGCTGCTTTATGTGATTTCTTCCCTCTGAACATTCTTAGTAAGTCAAGATAATTCAAATGATTGAGAAAAAAATACTCATTAGCTAATTTTTAATCTTCTAACCAGAGCAGATTCAGACTCAAGACCATGGTCTTAATAAAGTGGAGGCAGGGCTGGGAGACCAACTTCTCCTTCTTCTAGAGAATACTAAATTTCGGTGTGTAAGTAGCATCGTTAGATTTGGAAAATGAGGTCATTTGACCTTTCTGGTCCATGACTGACCACAATGTGTTGTTCCCAATACATGTTCCCAAGATCAGGAAGACCTCTCGGATTTCCCTTTACTTTGTGTCCTTATTACCATTATGTCAGGAAGATCAGTTGTCATTTCTCTGGACTTCTGACATTACTTCCCACTCACTGCTCTGCTCTTCCTGCTGTTGCCTCCTATCAGATAGAATTAGTTGTCCTCACAATGACTCTAATAACCTTGCACTTTTGAATAGACTTGCACAGGGATCTCCCACCATTTCTGTGCCCCAGAACTCTTGTGTATTCACTGAATTTGATTGGCTTCCATACTTTCTCTCCTCTGTTGAGTTTGAACTGCGGGAGCTACGTTAGAAAGAGACAATTGGGTACTAGTTAGTAATTGTTGTTCGTCCTAAGGGGCTGCAAACACTTCAGCTCCATAGAACCTTTCTCTAACTCCTTCACTGGGGACAGTGTACTCAGTTCAATGAATGGCTGTGAGCCTCTACATCTGTATTAGTCAGGTATTGTCAGAGCCTCTCAGGAGATAGCTATATGCTTGTCCTTCCTTCAGTCTCTGCTCCATAGTTAATCTCTGCCACTCCTTCTGTGGGTGTTTGGTTCCCCTTTTTAGTAGGGGAATGCCAGGGCCAATAAGTGGGAGAGGGTGGGGTGGCAGGCATGGGGAGGGGGGAGGCAAAAGGAGTTTGTTCTTGTTTTTTTGTTTGTTTGGTTGGTTGGTTTTTGGAGGGGAACCTGGGAAAGGGAAATTTTACATGTAAATAAAGAAAATATCTAATAAAAAAAAAGAAAATAAAAAAAAAAAAGAAAGAGACAATTGGGTGTTAGAAGAAAAACATGATGCTATGTCCACCAGGCAGGTTGTTTCACAAGAACAATATGCCTTTGTCAAAAATCCAGTTCACTTGCATTGCTCTCCATTCTGTGACAGTTACAGCTCTGTCCACATTCTGGATCCTTATCATTTGCTTTGTCTCTTTAAGCACTCTCTCAGGTGAGCGTGATCTTACTTCTTCCCTGTTACCAACAAATGCATCTCACAGTGTCCAGATTTGGCCTTTACCCTTCCTGAGGTAGTCTTTATCACTTTCCTTATTAAATACTTTAAAACTGTAACTGTGATTGGATTATCTACTGCCTATCAAAAAGAAAAAGGAGAATAATTTTTTGTTCCAGGAATGTCACCATTTTAAAATTCATCATTCAGTGGTTTTTAGTTTATTCATATTGTTGTGAAAACTATCATGGTCTGAAGCTAGAATATTCTTGGGATCTTGAGGGGAAGCCAGAATTAGTCTGTAGGCATTCTTCCCACCCCAAGTATCTGGCAAATACTAATCTAAAATTACCAATATGTATTTGTTGTTTAAAGAAAAATTCTGATAATTCCAGTGTTCCAAGATTTATCTACATTGAAGTTTGCCCTTTATTCTGTTCTTTAAACTCATGATATTAAAATTTATAGATTTATAATATCTTTCTTATCCTGTCATCAATGGATAGAAAGTTATTTTGTTTCTACCTCTGAGCTATCCTGGATACTACTTCTATGAGTGCTCATTAGCAATTCTATTGAATGAACATGCAGTTTTAATTCTCTTATGTATACACCTAGGGGGAGAACTGCTGGATTCCAAGAGTGATAACGGATTAACTCTTTCCAAGTGTGACTGTACCATCTTGCATCCTGTTAACAACAAACAAATTTAACTTTTCTACACTTTAACCTTCATACTATTTTTTTAAATAGTACCCATTTAGTGGATAATATTTCTCATATTTATCCAATATTTAACTTTCAGCTTTCTAATTGCCAATAACACTGAGCTCAAGGCTTTCTTTTCCCTTTGTCCTTACTAGCTATTTGAGGAAGTTCTTAAAAGAACCGCCAATTAAATTTCTTTTTAAAATTCTTTCCTTGTGGAATTGTAATAACCTTTGTAGTGCTGCACATTGAACACAGACTGGAACATGCTACACAAGCTCCCTGCCACTATGTCCAGCCCTAAATTGGTTTCCTACTACTGAATTTTAAGTATTTTGTCCCATGCTGATGAACATCCCTTCACCTCCTTGTGGTGACATTCTTTAATAGATAAAAGTTTTTAACTTTCATGAAATCCTGCATAACAGCCTTTTAATTGTTGCTCTTGGTTTTTGTGTCATATGTAATAAACTACTCCTTAAGCTAGGATTATGAAGATGTCTAAGTGGAATTTCACCTACAGTTTTATGGTATTAACTCAAATGTAGGTCATTTGTTCAACTTGATCTGATTTTTGGACATTCTATGTGGTCATTAAAAAGCTGTTGTTTTTCATGTGGTATTATTCATCTTTCAGAAATCATTTTTGAAAGGCTGTTCCTCCACACCTAATGGTCTTCACAACCATTCCAAATATGAACTGACCATAGATATATGGCTACTCTGAATTCCATTCTCTTGATATGTGCATCTATCCTTCACTTTCTCTTGATTGCCAGGGCTTTATGATAAGCTGTGAAAACAAGAATTAAGCTTTCTCAATGATTGTTATTTGAGAGATAATTTTAGCTATTTTTGGCCACTTGCCACTCCATATGAAGTTTGGGGACAGTTTACCCATCTATAAAATCTATAGGATACTGATGAGATTTTATTTGTTATCAACATAGGGAGTTCTGACTTCAATATGTTCAACAATAAAACCCACAATATAGATCATAGGATATACTTTCACTTATTCAGCTCTTTACTTCAATGAATACAGTTTCACTTATTAAAGTACAAGCCTCGTCCTTATTTGGTTAGTTAAGTAGTTATTATATTATTGTAATTGGACTTTATAATTTACTTTTTACAGAGCTCATTGGTCAATATATAAATACAGTTGATTTTACCTCCATTTATTTTGTATGTTATAGCCATATTGAACTTGTTTACAACAATGCCAATTTAAATGTTGACATACAGAAACTTCATCATCAAATATTAAATTATTCATAGTCATAAGTGAGATTTTAATATTTTCCCCAGGACCACACATTTAATATTGCCAGCATGTTATACTGTGAATTAGGCTAAGAAATATCTTCCCTAGTCAACTGTAAGTTGAACCCCCAGTGCATGCTCTTTTACGCCCAACACGTATGCTCAAATTTGTAATCATAGTGCTATGATGGTTCGTGTTTTACATCTGAGGAAATTGGAGCACAGAGATGTTAAATAAGTCAGACAAAGGGATGTAACTGAAAAGTGCTAGATACGGTGTTTGAAGCCTGGCAACCTGGCTCCTGTGTCTGTATTTTTATCCTCTGTGCTCTACTGCCTATTGTAATGATATGGAAATAAGTCTGCAAAGAACTATTCTTGGTGGCTGAAGAGAAGCTAGACATTTTTAGTGCTTTCACCATCCTCCAATTACGAAGAACTTAAAACATCAGACTACCCCAAGGATTATCAGACATGCGGGGAAGAGTGATGGAACACCACCTGAGCAAGATTGGGATGATGGGAAAAGCTTTGCTCATGTAGGAAATGGCTCTTTTATCTGAGGAGAGTTTAGGAAAACTATGAAGACAGACTTGGAGTCTCCATGCTCTTCCCCCTTTCTTTCCATGCCTTGTCACAGTCACTGGAATTCTAATAGTCACTCATCTAGGAAATGCATTTCTCTCTTTCAAGATTATAATTTCTCTCCAGTTTATGTAGTTCCAGTATGGTCCACGTCAATTTGTGTACTTGTCTTGCTCAATAATTTGAAGGTCTTGTGGTCTGTGACCTTAATATTTGCCATTAATTTTGGAAATAGTTGTAGCCATTATTATACAAAACATTTTTTCTACTTTATTCACTATTGTAAAATTTGCAAAATTTAAACAACTTTACAAGTTGTTATAGTTATTGATAGTTCTGCTCTGGATTTTTTTATTATTGCTTTCCATTTTATTTCTGTTTGAGAAATTTTTATTGACAAATTTTCAAACTCATTGGTTATTTCTCTTGACGTGTGGCTACTAATATATTCATCAAAGATATTCTTCATTTCTTTGTATTATTTCAGTTTAATTGAGTGAAACTGACAAACAAATCATGTATTAAGGTATAGAACCTGATGTTTTGGCAAACATGGGTGTGTTAATTAGCACATACTTCACATCATAATGCTTTCTTTTCATGTTATAATTAATATCTATCTATTGCTTAGCAACCTTCAAGTACTCATGTTATCCTATCAACTATATTTACCATGTTATACACTAGGCTTCTTGAACTGAGTTTTCCTGTATAGATGAAACTTTGTACATTTTAGCCAGTATTTCCTTCTTTTCTACAGGGTTAGTTTCTGGAAGTAACCATTTTAACACTTTTCTATTTATTTGACTTTTGCGTTTGATAAGTAACAGACATTATGTAGTATTTGAGGGTCTAGTTTGTGATACTTAGCATGATGCCTTCTGCATGCATTCACAAGATCAGAAGTCACAAGTAAGATTTATTTCCTGATAAAAAGAAATAATATTCCATCATGCTTCTGTGGTACACTACTTATCTTTGCGTTTCCAGGCAGGGTTTCTTGTAGCTCAGATTGACCTCAAAACTTACTATGTAGTTGAATCAGGCCTTGTATTCTTGACCCTCCTTTCTCCAACTTTTGAGTGTTGGGACTAAAGATATGTACCACCATGCACCACACATATTTCCTCTAGCCATTAATCCACTGATAGAGACTATAACTTGTTCCACATTATGGTGATATTGAGTAATGTTGCAATGAATGTGAACATATTGATCCCATTTGAGATATAATCTTATTTATTTTGTGTGTGGACCACAAATGAGGCTGATGCATTATATGTTATTTCTATATTCTATTTATTCTATTCTATTATAAAAAGTCCTACTCTTATTTTTTTTTTTTTTGAGATAGGGTTTCTCTGTGTAGCTCTAGCTGTCCTGGAACTCACTCTGTAGGCCAGGCTCGCCTCAAACTCAGAAATCCGCTTGCCTCTGCCTCCCAAGTGCTGGGATTAAAGGTGTGTGCCACCACTGCTCGGCTAAGTCTTATTCTTTTTAATAATAAACATATAAATGTACATTACACAAGTGTTAGTTCCTATTTTCATTAATGTCATAAAAAATTGACAATAAGAAGGGTAAAGGGTGTTTCTTTTTTTAATTAGAGTTTATTTTTTGGAATATCATTTTATTGAAAATAAATTATTTGATCTAATATATTCTGAACGTAAGTTTCTCCCTCTCCTACTCCTTCCAGGTCCTCCCATCCTCCCCCTCTCCAAATGTATGTCCTTTCTTTCTCTTATCTGTCCAGAAAACAACCCAGAATTTAAAAAGAAAAAAGTACAAAAAAACCCTATAATTTACAAGCAAAAGATTAGTAAGACCAAATGAACCAAATAAAACAAAAAACCCAAAGCCACACTGCAGAGTTCGCTTTGTGTTGGCATGGCAGGGACTCCCTGGCATGGGGCTGCTCTTATATGTCAGCCAGACTCCACTGGAGAAAACTAATTTTTCCTTTGTAAGTGGGTGTCAGTTGTACAGACTGGGTCTTGGTTAGGCATGGAAGATCCTGTTCACTTCCCCATCAGTGCTAGGACCACATCTGGCTTATATTTTGGTAGACCCTGGGCCTGCTGCCATAGTCTCTGAGTGCATGTGTCTGTCAGTCCTGCTGTGTCTGACACTGCTTCCTCGGTGTCTCCCATCTATTCTGGCTTTGAAAGTCTTTCCCCTTCCTCTTCCTTACAGCTGTCTGAACCCTGAGGGGAAGGGTTTGATGAAGACATCTCATTTAGGGCCAAATGCTTCAAAGTCTCTCACTCTTGCAGGTTGTCCATTGTGCAACTCTTATTAGTTCCCACCTCCTACAGGAGGCTTCTCTGGTCGTGGCTGATGAGGTGCTGATCTGTGAGCATAGCAGAATGTCATTAAGAGTCACTTTATTGCTATACCCCTTTAGCAGATCAATAGTATTGATTTCCTCCAAAGTCCATGGCCTTTCTACCTTCTTGGCCCCCTAAGCAGTGTCAAGCATTGATTCTAGCTCATGAAGTAGGCCTTGATCCACACCAAGAGTTGGTTGGTTATTCCCATAATACATCTGTGCTACTCTCATCAGTACATCTTGGGAGCAGGTCAGCTAGTGTAAACGTCAGGGTTTGTAGCTGGGCTGTTGGTTACCTTTCCTCTCTGGTAATGTGAAGAGTGTCTTCTAGTACCATGAACACTAGTCAGTAGGAGTAAATGCTGTCGAGTGGCACCACCTCAAGTTCTCTGTGTTCAATTAGATGTAAGTGTCATCTTAAGCCATGGGGCTTTACCCTCCGTTTCTGGAAATCAACTAGTACCCTTGGCAGTACCCTGAGATATTTGGAGGTTCCCATGAGGTCTCTTTGAACAATGACTCAACTAGATGTAACCTGTTTCTCCAATTGGAGGTTTCACTTGGGGGTAAATATCCGGACATTGCCTCTCCTGTTATTTTTTGGTGACTTCATTTAGGTTTCTTTCACTATATGTATATATTTTAAGAAGCCTTTACAGTAACAGGTTTCCATTAAAACCCCACAAATGGCCCTGAATGTTAGCTGTCCTGGAATGGTCTTGAAAGTGGGACACAGCATCAGACATAGCTTTAAAGACTGACGGTCTCTGGCCTTCTAGCTCTCTAACTACACTGAATGCTTGCTGATAACTTCCAAAAGATAATAAAAACTTTCTTGCTTATACTATGGTTTAAGAATGCTGGTTGTTGTTTTTGTTTGTTTGTTTGTTTGTTTTTTGGAGGGGAAATTGGGAAAGGAGAAATTTACATGTAAATAAAGAAAATACCTAATTTTTAAAAAAAAAGAATGCTGGTCTCTTTTCTCTTTAACTCTGTGTTTTATTAAACATTATAACTCTCTGTGCTTTATTTTACTCTTTATGTTTAAATAAGTACTTGGGGAAACTTAACTCCTTACTATTCTATGCTAAGAACTTAACTCTTTCTCTTTCTTTATTAGATACTTTCTTTATTTACATTTTAACTTTTATCCTCTTTCCTCATTTCCTCTCCTAAAACTCAC
This sequence comes from Montemys delectorum, assembly GCA_019843815.1. Taxonomy (NCBI): domain Eukaryota; kingdom Metazoa; phylum Chordata; class Mammalia; order Rodentia; family Muridae; genus Montemys; species Montemys delectorum. The sequence continues at coordinate 10,824 of JADRCD010227789.1, forward strand.
CTATACCACCCCCCAACCTCTGCTCACTAACCCAACCACCTCCACGCCCCTGTCCTGGGATTCCCCTACACTGGGACATCAAGCCATGACAAGACCAAGGGCCTCTCATCTCATTGATGTCCTACAAGGCCATCCTTTGTTACATATGTGCCTGTAGCCATGAGTCCTTCCTTGAGTACTCTTTGGTTGGTGGTTTAGTCCCTTAGAGATCAGGGGGTACTGGTTGGTTCATATTGTTGTTCCTCCTATGGGTCTGCAAACCCCTTCAGCTCCTTAGGTCCTTTCTCTAGCTCCTTCATTGGGGAACCCATGCTCAGTCCAATGAATGGCTGTGAGCATCTACTTCTGTATTTGTCAGGCACTGGCAGGGCCTCTCAGGAAACAGATATATCAGGCTCTTGTCAGCAAGCTCTTGTTGACATCAACAATAGTATCTGGGTTTAATAACTGTACATGGGATGGATTCCCAGGTGGGACAGTCACTGGATGGCCTTGCCTTCAGTTTCTGCTCCAAACTCTGTTTCTTTATCTCATCCCATGGTTATTTTGATCCACCATTCTGTAAATGTACCACATTTTCTGTATCCATTCCTCTACTTGAGGGACATCTGGGTTGTTTACAGCTTCTGGTTATAATAAATAAGGCTGCTATGAACACAGTGGAGCATGTGTCCTTATTATGTGTTGGAGCATCTTCTGGATATATACCCAGGAGTGGTATAGCTGGGTCCTCTGGTAGTACTATGTCCAGTTTCCATAGGAACAGCCAAACCGATTTCCGGAGTGGTTGTACCAGTTTACAATCCCACCAGCAAAAGCAATGAAGGAGTGTTCCTCTTTCACCACAACCTCACCAGCATCTATTGTCACCTGAAGTTTTGTTCTTAGCCATTCTGACTGGTATGAGAGGGACTCTTATGGTTCTTTTGATTTGCATTTCCCTGGTGACTAAGCATGTTGAACAGTTCTTTAGGTGCTTCTCAGCAATTTGGTATTCCTCAGTTGAGAATTTTTTGTTTAGCTCTGTACCCCATTTTTAATATGGTTATTTGGTTCTCTGGAGTCTAATTTCTTTCTCTGTATTGGATATTAGACCTCTATTGGATGTAGGTTTGGTAAAGATCTTTTCCAATCTGTTGGTTTCCATTTTGTCCTATTGACTTGTCCTTAGCTTTACAGAAACTTTGCAATTTTATGAGGTCCCATTTGTTAATTGTTGATCTTAGAGAATAAGCTATTGGTGTTGTGTTCAGGAAATTTCCCCTGTACCCATGTGCTCAAGGCTCGTCCCCACTTTCTTTTCTATTAGTTTCAATGTATCTGATTTTATGTGGAGTTTCTTGATCCACTTGGACTTGAGCTTTGTACAAGGATATAAGATTGGATTTATTTACATTGTTCTACATGCTGACCTCCAGTTGAACCAGAACCATATGTTGAATGGTTCCATTGGATGGTTTTAGCTCCTTTGTCAAATATCAAGTGACCATAGGTGTGTGGGTTCATTTCTGGGTCTTCAATTCTATTCATTGTTCCATCTGCCTGTCACTGTGCCAATACCATGCAGTATTTTTTAAGATTTATTTATATGTAATTACACTGTAGTTGTCTTCAGATACCCCAGAAGAGGGCATCAGATCTTATTACAGATAGTTGTGAGCCATCATGTGGTTGCTGGGATTTGAACTCAGGACCTTTGGAAGAGCAGTCAGTGCTCTTAACTACTGAGCCATCTCTCCAGCCCCTACCATGCAGTTTTTATCACAATTGCTCTGTAGTACAGCTTAAGATCCTGGATGGCGATTCCCCCAGACATTCTTTTAATGTTGAGAATAGTTTTCACTATCCTAGGTTTTTTGTTATTCCAGAGGCATATGGAAATTGCTCTTTCTAACTCTGAAGAATTAAGTTGGAATTTTGATGGGATTTGCATTGAATCTGTAGATTGCTTTTGGCAAAATGGCCCTATTACTATATCAATCCTACTAATCCATGAGCATTGAAGATCTTTCCATCTTCTGAGACCTTCTTTGATTTCTTTCTTCAGAGACTTGAAGTTCTTGTTATACAGATCTTTCACTTGCTTAGTTAGAGTCACACCAAGATATTTTATATTATTTGTGACTATTGTGAAAGGTGTTGTTCTCTAATCTCTTTCTCAACCTCATTAACCTTTGAGTAGAGGAAGGCCACTGATTTATTTGACTCTATTTTATATCCAGCCACTTTACTGAAGTTGTTTATCAGATTTAGAAGTTCTCTGGTGAAATTGTTTGGGTCACTCAAGTATACTATCATATCATCTGCAAATAGTTATATTTTGCCTTCCTCCTTTCCAATTTGTAGTCCCTGTACCTTCTTTTGTTGTCTAATTGCACTGGCTAAGACTTATGGCTTTCATTGTTATATGGTACAAGAAACTGAAGGTAGTTAGGTCATAGTCCCTAGGGAATCATCTAAAACTACTGTTCTTCTAAATGGACATAGCATTGGGAAATTATTAAAGACTATTGTACCTATAAATTAGCACATCTCAATACTATTCAGAGATGGGTCTTTTTGTCGTAGATGGTGAGTAACATGGAGATTCATTTAAAAGGATCAAGGTGAAGCAAATAAGAAGCTGTGGAATTTTCAGCCCCAAATGGGACATGCATATTATATTTCCTCTTCCCAAGATCCATGGTTCATTCAAAAAGCGAGGACAGAGGTGGTAGGTCACAATCATTGAACTTCTTAAAGTTTTCATATTTTAAATTCTCCTAATGTAGTTGATTATTTTCTGTATCTTTGGGATGCAGGGTGTTATTTTTATTTTCTTTTGAGCTATTATGATTCCATGAATATTCATGATCTTGTGTCCTATACTACATCTGTATGCTGGAAGAAGTAAAAACATTTTTAATGTTCTTTTTAGACTAGCTCTCATTTACAGTGCTTTAAAGATACTACAAAGTGCTATAAAGATTGGTCACACTGGTAAAGACAGAATGCTTCTGAAGTCTTTGGTGAATTTCCTTCTCCCCTTGTTCAGTGAAATAGAGGGTTTTGCTTCTCTACCAACAAGGCCCAATTTGGCTTCTGTGTCTTAGAAGACATGTTTGAAACCTGGGTACAAGTAGATGAACCCAGAGTTTAGCTTAAGATGGGCCAAACCGAAGTCTTGGTCTTTGGCTGCAGACATAATTCCATAATCCTCTAAGAAAACCCTCATGAATAAGGTTTCATAGGCTTAGATACTCAGGCTAGTATCTAGGTGTATATGAATGTTCTTAAGGCTAAATCCACATATGTGGCTAGGGCTCATTAGAAGTAATTTAAAGGTAGAGCCAAAGCAGCCATGCTTCCAGGAAAGGCTTAGAGTCTTGAGGCCTGAAAGCTGCTGATACATTGTCATGTTCTTGGAGTCTCATGCTATCAGTGCTAGTCTAGAGCCTGGGGTTAATGGAACCAACCTTAGGCTAGAATGACCCTAGTGTGTGGGATTTTAGCATAAAATCAGAAAACACTTTTGGGGTGGGGGTGTTGGCCTCAAATGGAGCCATATTTGTGGAAGAAGACCCGGATCTTAGGTATATGGGGAATAGCTTATAATAGGAGACTTTGTGGACCTCGCTCAACTGTAGTGGACCAAGACCCTCAAATCTTGGGTGCTGTTATGGTACCTATCTTCATATGAAGATATTTAAACTGAGTACACGGGGTGGGTATGGCATGGAATCTGGCTCTACAAAAGTCAGTGACACTGATGTAACTTGGGATACTTAATCCATGAAGAGAGTCATAGGCTGAAACCTCTGGGGCTGGCCTATAATTCAGATGATCTTAGATCCTAAGCCCCTGATATAAAACCAGATGTCTGCCTGGAACTTCCCATACTGATCCAAAGCCTGAGGTCTCATGGGTTAGCCTATTTCTAGAACTGGGCAGAATCTTGAGGTCACAGTATTTAGGTCTGTACTAGACCTAAATACTGTGTTTACAGGTTTAATTCTCATTTTGATAAGGGCTTGGAATCTGGATTTTCATTTTACTAGTCTAGTGCTAGGAAATGTCTATAGCTGAGTTTGTGCCAGAAAGTCTGGAGCCAGTCTGAGCCAGTGGGAGAAGGCTTGACATGTAAGTCCTCAAGAGCTTTTGGCTTTTAGAGCTAGCCTATAGCTTAGTGTTTGAGGGATCATGCAGTGCTGCTCCAGGTCTGAAGCGTGTACTATGGGAATCAGCCCAGAGCTTGACTTCTTTATGCTGGGATCCAGAGTAAAGCTTAGTGACAATTCTTTTCTGTATGACTCTGAATCTCTAAATTTCTTTTCTTGGTTTCTGGGAAGGAGATTTTATCTCTATCTTCACATTTTTCCAGCTTTGTTTTAAATCAGTCTATAAGCAAAATTTTCTAAGATTTGTTCTCATGTTGTAATTGAAACTGGTAGGCACTCATGCATATTGGAATCCTGAAAAACACAATGAAGTTGAACAAAAATTAAGTAAAATTAGAATGTAAAGACAGGATATTTCTGTCATAACTATGTAACCATTGGATCTATTGCTGAAACTACATGTGACAACATCAAACCAGAAGAAAAATTATTTTATCTCCATAAACTCAATTGATTCGTACTTCTCATTTAGGTACTTGATACAATTTATAATTTATCTTCATATGTATAAAGAATTCTGCTTTAATTTCTCTTTTGACATGGTAGAGTTTTATAAGAAATAGTGTAACACTGGGTGACTCATTTTTTCCTATGATATATATATGCATATGTATATATATAGAGAGAGAGTCTTTAAGAGAGTACAGATCATAGTAATGTCACGTTCACTGAGATGTCACATGTTGGTGTCCAGTTAATGTTCCCATCGTGGGTGCTTCTTAGTACATCAAACCTTACTGGATGAGTATTGTTAGATCACATGAGTATAAAAGGTCTTATATGGTTCTACGGAGCTGAAGGGTTTGCAGCCCCTTAGGATGAACAACAATTACTAACTAGTACCCTCAGAGCTCCCAGGGACCCAACCACCAATCAAGGACTATACAGGGTCAGACTGAATGTTCTGGCAGCATATGTATAGTAGAGGATTGAAAATTTGATCATCAATAGGAGGAAAGGACCTTGGCCTTGTGAAGGTTTTGTGCCTCAGTGTAGGGGAATGCCAGGGCCAATAAGTGGGAGAGGGTAGGGTGGCAGGCATGGGGAGGGGGGAGGCAAAAGGGGTTTGTTCTTGTTGTTTTTCTTTGTTTGTTTGTTTTTTGGAGGAGAACCTGGGAAAGGAAAAATTTACATGTAAATAAAGAAAATATCTAATAAAAATAAATAATAAAAAAAGGTCTTATATGGAATGATTTTGATGTGTTCTGTACTGTTGCTTTGGATTTTGAACCATATTACATAATCATTATGCATTTGACACAGTATGTCGCTTTTGAAACAGCTTCACGTTTAAGGAAGCATAAAGGCAGGATTGCTCATAAAATTAGGAAGAAGATGTATATAATTCCTGCCTGTCTCCTTCCCTCTCCCTCTCTCTGCCCCCTTCCATCTGTGTGTGTGTGTGTGTGTGTGTGTATTCAAAAACTAAAGAATTCCACGTTTAGTGTATAGTAAAAGCTTATGCTGAGTTAATTCTCTATGATTAAGGACTCAAGATAAATAGGCATTAAAGGTTATTTCGCATTATGTGTTTTCTCATTTGATGAGGCAGTCCTATTTTTAAAATCTATTTATTTAGAATTGGAAAAATTCCTGTTTTCTCCAAAAAGCTTAAGCATGAGAAGAAAAAAAGTCAATATATATATATATATAAAACAGACTAGTTTCAGAATGGTTCAACTTGAAGGGAAAAGAAAATTAACAAGGACCCTTTACACAAACACACACACACACACACGCACGCACATGCACATGCACACATACACACACACACACACACATACACTCAGTAGATGAACAGTTCTCTAGCAGGACTGATGAGTGAACAGAGAGAGAGGATGGAGCGGTCTACATTGCAAAGGTGTTCTTCATACCCTTTCCTAGTTTATACCTGCTTCTTCAGTGTAATCAGATTTAATTGAGAGAAATCACCTTTGGAGTCACCACAAACATTTCCTTCATTTTTATGCTGCTTTAGTCATGAACTGCAAGTTTAAATGTCTGACATATTCAGATGGACAGTCTGTGATGAATCCAAAGATTAGTCCTGAGCATATTACACTGCTTTTGAAATTTAAGTCTCTGTTCCTAATTGATTTTTTTCCATTTTAAAATTTGTTTCTACTTAAATAGATTTCAGTTTTCAGTTTCATTTAGAGTACTAAGCTATATGAAGGGTCTGCTTACATCTAATCATGATCAATATTATCATTTCAATAAGCAAAGGTGGCAAAGAACAGCCTAATGAAAACAAATATATGAAAAAAAATCCTTTTGGGATCAGCCTGTAGAAATATTCAAAGCTGTCCTGCAGTGAGCCATACCATCTTTAATTATTAGGATTTTAGTAGTTTTATAATCCAGTTGTTAAAGGCTTTTATTGAGACTTTTTAAGAATTCAAGATTAAAATGAAACAAACTATCTAAAACACACATAATATATTTAAGGCATTATTTCCTGATTAATTTACTGAATAGTAAAGCATAGTATTACAGATGCATTGAAGTTGTTCACCTCTCATGTGCCATGCAGAAGAAATTGGTGCAATGTCCTGTTATTGTTTAAATTTTCTTAACGTGCTGATCATTTAATTTTCCCTGGTAAGATCATTTAAAGCTTGGTCACCTCATGTTACAACTGGGCTTGAACTACTGCTTTATCAACTTCATAATCTTCAATAAATGATAGGGGAAATGTTAAACCTACAGATTAAATTTAAATTTCTTTATACCCTATATATTTTGAATCATACAAATTTCAAGAAGTATTTTCCAATACTTGAAAACTAGCCTTTCATTAAATGAAGTTGCTCAAATATATCATGGACAAATGAGTGTAAAGTTTTATATATGACCTTACAATTACCACACTCATGTATTCCTTATTGGGAAATTAGTTATTACCTAAGATTATTGTAAAATGTATAATAAACTTGTATACATGGTTAAATGCTGTCTTTTTCCCCAATAAGCATTGTTTACACAGGAAGGCTTCTAGAAGTCCATGAGAGATGTTTATTGGGCCTACATTTGATTGGTTCTTCTGCAGTGTTGGTATCAGCTCCACTGATATTCAGTAGGGGAACGAATTTAATGACATAGAGCTAACTATTGTGAAACCAATGAACCAACACATTTACTGAGTTGCCAAATTGTTCTCTACTGTTCCTAAAGTAATGTCAAATTCTCTTCTCACTCATGACTTTAAAAGTTATTGTAGCCATGGAATATTGACTCCACCTTCCAGGCCTCCTCCATAGCTATTTGGGGGAAGTGAGGTTGTACTGGAACAGTCAAATGAAACTTGTCAAGAGTTTTCTTAGCCTGCTGTGCTACCACTCAGGTCCCTTGTCTTTGATGCACGTCTTTTATCTATTTGAAGCTACATATTCTATACTGGAGAAATTTTTCAATTTTAAATTATAATAAGCTGCTTTTATATATTTTGGGTCTCTTTTTATGGAACGGTTTTTTTCTCCTCTAGTTACTCTTCTTTAGTCAATATTCAGCTGTCATTCACATTTGCTTTATCTAATATATAGCCACATAGTTCAGAACAGGAGCACGGGTGGAAAGCAGCAGATTTATTAGATATTTAGTAGGGACATTGTAGTGTTAAAGGAAGCTTTCTCATACATCTCTTCACATCTGAGCTGAAGAGAGGATGCTCAGAAGATTAAGAAGAGGCTTCATTCAAAGGTACATCCCCCTAAGCCCCCAAGAAAGGAAAACTAGTTTGTTCCAAAAATATTAAAGGAGAGATATCATTGTATAGAGGACATTCTTCCTAGAAAGAATATTGTCTGAATTGTAGGAAAGAGTTAGTAATCTGGCCAGAGTGTTCTCAACTATGCAATAAATATCTGCTTTAAAATGTTGTATCCTGTCCTTGAGGGAGAGGACTGTGTTGTTAAATACTCTGCCAGTGATAGCGATTGTAGAAAGTTTGCTCAGTGCTCCTTAGAATTTCTTCACAGGTTTGGGGATTTTTAATACTATGGAATTGTTTATGGAGTATGCCATGAAACTGGCATTTCAGATATTTACCTGGCTCTGTTAAGAGTGTTCACATTTTCAAGAATTTTGGAAGCCTTTTAACAGATCTGACAACTACGAATGCAGAGAATTACCAGGCATAGATTACTTATTTGGCACCAAGTTGTTTACCTTGAATAATATTTATAGATCATACTCTTGCTAGTAAAAAGACAAACTTTTACATTTTACTCTTCGGAATAAGTGACATGCAAAGATCGAAGTAAAACTACAAATTTCAAAATTTTAAATTATTTCAAATGTAAAAAAAAAAAAAACTTCAAACTCATGTTAGTTTCCACCCTAGTCCATGGCTTTTCTTAGCACAGTCTAAACACTTGCACTAGTGTTTGTTCTATATATTGTCAAATGCAAATGTATCGGAGTGCATTGTAACATGAATTTGATATGGATATGGGCTTTATATGTGTAGCCATAAGCTTACTGAGGGATTAGCTTGAAAATCTGTCCTATTGACTATTTTGTATACAGTATACAAGGGTTTATGAGGCTGTTTTCTGAAGTTATTAATCGTGTCTTTAAAAACAGAGAAAAAAACCAAGATTTATCAATAAGGCATAGGCTTAAATAAGTTATAGTGCTTCTATAAATGTATGCTGCATTGGTAGAAAAAATTTGTAACATACACACATGCTAAAGTGTTAAAATGGAAATATAAAAACCATGGATTGTGAGGTGAGAGACATCAAGGGAAGAGTGTCTAAATGCTAGTCTCTGTGATAAGCAATAAAATAGTAAAGATTTTTGAATGCCCATTTACTTTCATATGTATATGTATATATGTATATATACATATATATACACACTATACACATTACACACACACATACACAGACACACACACACACACACACACACACACACACACACACACAAATTTATCCTCAAGGGAAGTAAAGAAGAAAATCAAATGACTAAGTTTAAAAATTGAAATGGGCCATTTTTACTGAAATCCAAATTCAAATAAAGGAATAGATAAAAACTAAGAAAATAGGAGATAAATTAGGCATGTCTATATAATATGATGCAATTATGAGATTATGACCTTGGAAATTTTTTCTGAATTATATTTATGTAAAGGAGAAAACACTGGTCAAGGGTGGAAATGGCCTTCTATGGGTGCTAATAATGCTGTAGTAGAAAATGTTCATGATGGTGAATCATAGTCTTTAAAGGTGGGACTATTGCTAATTTTAATTTATTCATTATGTAATTCTTTATTTCCTGAAATTGTATCACTTATTCTATATTGCTAAAAGATGAGGAAAAATAAACTCTTTTAAAAATGTGATTGAAGTCCTTATTAAATAGAGTAATTGAAGAAAATGACTCCAATTGGTGCCTTTCTTAGTTGGGAGTTGAAGACATAATTCATTCTTGGCATGAAGGTGACTCCTCTACCCCTCATTTCTCAATGCCCCGCCATTTTTATTTCCTATGTCAAACAATTTAAGGCTAAATCCTTACTTAGTTTAGTAGCCCAGTATCTGTGTAGCTAGGATGTAGCCATACTGAATAAATATTTACAGTTATTACCGTACAGCAGTCATGTTTTTAAAACATACATTATAAAATACACTTGAACATTGGCCTTATTGTACTAATTTTAATTATTCATGGATATGTTAAACATCTTAGTGAATAAAATATGTTGCATTCCTGTAAGGCTAAATTTAGTTGAATTAGGTAAGGTGGTGAATAGATTTGAAGGTCAGTTATCCAAACATTTTAAGAAAAGTATGCCATAAACAAAATTAGTTCAGCCAGCGCAGAAGGAAGGCATGGTTGTTCGCAGTCACAGTATAATGTTCGTTTCCAACAAGGACAGACTGTCTTGAAGTCCATCTAAGCATCTAACAAGCGTTCTCAAACTTTGCATTTATGTAGTTTATGTCTTAGTTTGTATAATGTTCAGTTTTTCACACTGAATGGAAATTGAGTTGATTTCCTATTCTTCTCTCTACAAAATGAAACAATAAGCAAAGCAAGCAGTTTTATATTCTATTCTTCCTCCAAGACACTCTTTTTTTTATTAGATATTTTCTTTATTTACATGTAAATTTCTCCTTTCCCAGGTTCCCCTCCAACAAACAAACAAACAAAAACAAGAACAAACCCCTGTTGCCTCCCCCTCCCCATGCCTGCCCCACCCTCTCCCACTTATTGGCCCTGGCATTCCCCTACACTGGGGCACAAAACCGGTTTTGTGCCCCAAGACACTCTTTATATCACTTTTAACATATCCTTATTCACTTGATGATCACCTTTGCTTGAGAAGCATGTTACCCTTCTCAGAAAGTAAGATTCCAGACTAGCATATTTTATTAATATTAGTTTCCTATGCTATAATTTAATTTCTTTAGAAAGTCCCTGAAGCAACCATTGTGTCTCAGTAATGGGCACCAATAGTCAAATACATTCCAAATGCACCAACTTTTGTGCAGCTTTATTCTTTCATTATGAAAACTCTCTTTCAGTGAGTAAGTTGTTAATGCTTGTCCATCCTGTTCGACTAACCCATTCTTTGTGTATTTCCTAGAAAGTCATGCTTGATACTTATCCGATGTTTGAACTGACTCTTCAGCTAATTTGGAACTTTCCTGGGCATTTTGTCTCCCAATATATCCTGTGTTCCAAAATTTGTGGTTAGGATCTCAGTGACATTTATAAAGTACAGTGCTTGATCACGTTCTTTCTGTAGGTGCTATGTCTGGATGTTTTAGTGATGTTAAGTTTTCTAGTTCTGTATTCTGCTCTGGACATTTAAGTATCAATTTTGCTAGATTAAGAAACACCCAGAAGACTCAGGCATGATAGCACATACTTGGTGTCCCAATGCACTCAAGACTGAGGTGGGAAGACCTGGTGCCACAGGCTACTTGGACTACATGAAACACATTTTGATGAAGTGTTAGGATGAAGAAGACTAATTGATGACAGAGACAAAACAGTAATTTCAGCTAGGATGAGAATCATTTAGGAGATAGCCTCAAAAATATATACAATCCCAAACTATGGGGATGTTTATTATTTATATGTTAATTATTTAACTCTTAATAAAATTTGTTCATTTAACTGTGCATAAAAACACATCCTCTATGTGAACAGAGACATTGTCAGTTTTAGTTATTGATATATCCCTTGCAACATAGAGTAAGTACTTAGCAATTTAATTCATACCTTAGTGAATGAATGTATATAAATATTTTGGTGGGGTATGAATTATCTAAGTATTCTATTTAGAGCTTTGTGGTGACAGAAACTATACTTAAGTGTGGGCAGTTAGTGGCAAACTTGTTGCTGGCCGTGAGAAGAGCTACTTAAAGATCAGTGTTATCTGACAGATTACTCACTATTCTTGCCACCAAAACAAAGCAAAATATAAGCAAAAGACATGGCTAGCAGAGGCATTGGGTGCAGATTCTTATAGATTACCTAATGTGTGCCATATATGTTAAAAGCAATTTATGTGGGATAGCAAGTTGGCCTGGTAACAGACTCCATGAAGGAATTATCCTGAAAGTTTCTGTGGAATGTTCATATCCATATGCACACAAAGATACTCATCACAAGCAACAAATAAACAAAAGTAATTTCTGTACCTTAATTGACCACCTGCAACAATTCTGATGACTACATTACTGCTATTGTTTACCAATGCCATCAGCAACATAAACAACATAATCATCATAATTTCCAATCCATACACCAGTAATATTACACAGACACACAAACACACACACACATACACACAACCTGGCTTGCCATTGGAGCAGAGACTGAAGGAAGGACAAGCATATAGCTATCTCCTGAGAGGCTCTGACAATACTTGACTAATACAGATGTAGAGGCTCACAACCATTCATTGAACTGAGTACACTGTCCCCAGTGAAGGAGTTAGAGAAAGGTTCTATGGAGCTGAAGGGTTTGCAGCCCCTTAGGACGAACAACAATTACTAACTAGTACCCTCAGAGCTCCCAGGGACCCAACCACCAATCAAGGACTATACAGGGTGGGACTGAATGTTCTGGCAGCATGTGTATAGTAGAGGATTGCAAATTCGATCATCAATAGAAGGAAAGGACCTTGGCCTTGTGAAGGTTTTGTGCCCCAGTGTAGGGGAATGCCAGGGCCAATAAGTGGGAGAGGGTGGGGTGGCAGGCATGGGGAGGGGGGAGGCAAAAGGAGTTTGTTCTTGTTGTTTTTGTTTGTTTGTTTGTTTTTTGGAAGGGAACCTGGGAAAGGGAAAATTTACATGTAAATAAAGAAAATATCTAAGGAAAAAAAAAGAAAAAAAAAGAAATAATGTGCAAATACGATGCAGATATAATACATATATTCATTAATATTCTCCGAGTTGTTTATATGTTTAGTAAATATAATCACATTATTTATATACTTTTGAAGTTTGCTATTTAACTATTTTTGATTAGCACCACGTTTTCTTATGCACTACTTTACTTGGTTTGTTTTACTGCAGTTTGTCTTTCCATTGTACAAAACAAAAACTTGACTCTATTTGACATGGCTTATATTTCTCTTTTCAAATATGATTTTCTACTGTAGTGACCACTTGAAAATAATATATATATACATATATGTGTGTGTATATATATATGGAATTTTAATTCATCTTTACATTATCTTGTTTGATGCTCCCCTTTATCTTGAATCAGTGAAAGTGTACTTTGCTTGATATCATTAGTTAGTGTTTGCCACATAAGGTAGGAATACCCAAAGCCCTGTCTTTGCACTCTCTTATTTCTCATATCCTGAATGATGCAAATTTATATTCAGTTTGTTTCCAATGGTCCACTGGACGCTAAGAGCTGGGTGGCATACTTGACCTAAATTTGCACTTCTTCTTCTCAAATTTGTTCATCTTTCTCTGCTTCCTATTTAACTGGCATCATCTTAACAATCATTCAGGCTCAAAAGCTTGGAATGATTTATAAGTCCCTTGGGCCTCATCAGTTGCCAAGACCTGCAAATTACTGTTCCATTCATTCTGCCAAATTGGTTCCTACTGCTACTACCCTAGTTTAAGCACCATGACTTCTAGACTTTTCACAATAGCATAGCTTGTTTTCCTGCTTCTAAGTGTCTTTCTGCTTCCTAGGTATCCTGTATCCTGCTTGATTAATTTTCCTAACGCACAATTCTGTTCATAATATTTCCCTGTTTGAAAGCTTTTAACAGCTTTCAGTTATTGTCAAATAAACTCTATCCGCTTTAAGCTGGAATTCTTGCTTCTCTGAAAACTGACTTGTTTATCCCTTCAAACTTATTACTGCTTTATTTAATATGTCACATATGCCTATCAAATGCAATATCTCACTGCTTCTTTACCTGTTTGTATACTCTAGGCTAAAGTGTGACAATAAACCACTGTAAAATCTTTCTAAGAATGACAAAGATTTATTTCTCACAAACTATATGTGGTACTTTTATCTCGGCAGAAATTTCTTTGTTTACTGCAGCCACTTAAAGACCCAGGGTATGGGACCATCCATGTTCTTCATTGTCACTGTTTGGAAAGCATGTTAGAGGATTCTACACTAACAGATGCTATAGAAAGGGGATGGCATATATCACTTTAACTGACAGCTCGCTGACCTGAATTAATCACTTTTCTAATTGATCATAAGGCACACTCGAAAATTCAAAGAAGCCATGTGAAATAAAAAAAAGATTCCTTATCCTGTTGGACAGAACTAATGGCCATTTTTCTCCTTATGTTTGTTTCTAGCATTTTCTTCTGAAGACTACTGCTCATCAAGCTTAAAATGCTTTTCATTATCGCTTTGCCTTGCATGTGTTGTCTATTCTAATTCCCAGTACAGCTCACATTTCATCAATGAGTTCATAGTGGTTTTTTTCAGACATATAGTCTCTCTCTGCTCAAATTTTACTATAGTCCTTAACTGTTGAAATAATTATTTATGGCTTGGCATTTCAATCTTACAGACCAAACCGTATGCTTTATTCACCATTGAATACAAGATCATTAGCAATGAACACATGAATTCATAAATCCAGTTAGTATTTGTGAACACTTATAGCTCTGTTATTGGCAGGGAGGAGGAAATACTGGCTTCTATTGTTTATTTATGAGGAGAATATTTTATTATTCTCACTATGTGTAAGGTTGGATTCTACACACACATATAAAATGGTTTCTACATGTATGGTATATGTATATTTATATATCTTATGTATATACATATAGTTAGCAGATCTTAGCTTGTATGGTACAAATATAGAGTAAATTAATTATGAATCTGCCTTATTCTCACTCTGAAATTGCTGGCATTGCTATTATAACTCTTTAACTCTTATTTTTCTTTTGACAAATGGTTTATTTTACCATGGCTCTTGTATAGTAATAAGATACATAGTCTAGGGGTGTTTTATAAGCAGAATATTTTACAGACTACCTATAAAATTCTGAGCAGAAAAGATAAAACAGTGATGTACAGTTGTCATACTTTTCTTATTGCTTTATCAAAGTGTTATTGTACATGTTACCTGGTTATGTTACTGTAGTAAGATATAATGTTGGATTGGGAGTCTTGGGAGAGACATAACACCTGAAAACAATCTATTCATTCCACTAATGTAGTTCCTTATACCAAAGCAGTTCACATGTATAACAGTTCCTTCAATAACTGAAGTTGAAATCAATGTTTCTCCAACAGTACACCTGGTATGGATTGATTAGGTTCTTATTCACAGCTTAAATGTTATATTCTTTCAAAATCCTACTTCATTTCCCAGATATTTCAACAGTGTTTGGAAGAGAGCAAAGAACTCAGTAAAGTTTGTACAGGGAGTTTTCAAAATTGTGTGGAGGTTTTAATTCTCCAAGAAAAGCAAAAATAAAGAAAATTGTTCATATTAACTAGTATGAAAAATGATACAGCAAACACGGGTATCTATGAGTAAATCATTATTTCTGGAGCTTAAAATATTTGAAAAACGTTACATGAAAAGAAATTAACAGTTGTGCGGGAACCTGGTTTTGAATGGCTATATGCCAACAGGGAACTATTAAAGCATGCGAAAGACTGAAGTAAATGGGCCTGATTTATTCTACAGCAGTTTAACTCAATGGATTATGGAGAAATAATTTGATGATAACAGTAGAAGAACTTAAAAGATATCTCCAACATTTAAGAAACATTCCAGAATGATAAGGTAAAAGGAGATTAGAGAGAAAAAAACAAATAAACAATTTAAGAGGAAATATATCATGATGACTGCTGAAATAAGCAGAGAGCTTCTTAGGATGGACTGAGTTAGTAAAACTGAGATCTAATTATTTATCCTAAGGGATCCTAATATTTAGTATAGAGAAAAGGAATAGACGTTGGAAAAATGGTTCAAGTACAATGACAAAATTTGAGGGAATGGAAGTGGGGAATGATAGAAGAGATGTACAACTTTTGAGAACAATTCTGAGGTGAAAATTTAAGAGTGTAAATAGAAGACTCTGTCTGCAGATCTATATTGCTCAAATACAGAGTCAAATGGACAGATAAATGATAAATCAAACTTTAATTAAATATGATAAAAGGATATATGTGCAAAGGAGTTGATACTATTTGAGTCTATATAGTAAATTAACTGAGGCAGTTAAGGAAGGAGGATAGATTCATGAGATGTTGTAAGGACTATATCATGTGCAAGAGGAGGCAGAGAGAAAGGTTCCAGTAGACAGAAGAGTGTGCTTAAATGAGACCCTAAGTTTCTCATGTTCAGGGTGAGCTTTGTTTTCTGGAAATGCCAGGAAGGAAGTTGAAAAGTGACATGGAGTAAAGAATGGTTGAAAGTTCACTGGTACTAAAGTAGTTGTTGGTGGCTATGGAGGCATACCAGTGATGCCTCCATTATATGCTATCATAGGATGATATTATATGCTATCATAGGATGATAGCATATAATATGATGATAAGCATTCAAGCAGGAGGAGATGTGTGTGATCTAAGATCTGCTCATTGCTTATGGGAGCTATCACCTAGAGGCCAGCTATTCCAAATGAAAGGGGGGTATGTGTTGTGAGAAACTGATTCATTTACTACTATTGATTCTGGGCAAGTATCATTATTTATATAATTGGTTCTAAACTTGTGATCCTTGTGCTTCTGTCTCTTAAGTGTTGGTCTTACCAGCATATATCACAGTTCTATAGATTCCTATAGAAAATACTTGACTAGATCAACTTACAAAGAAGAAAGATTTATTGGTCCTCATAATTTGAGTCCATAGTAACTCATATCTGTGAGTTGGAACCTGTGATTGAAAGAATAATATGATGTAGAGTGCGTGGAATGACAAAACTATTTATCTTATAGGGTTGGGAAGCAAAGAGTAGGGACAGGGAGAGCTGAAGAAGCTGTAACATAAGTAGAAATATTGGAGGAAAGTGTGATTTAAACTAAATTAAAATCTGAAAGGGCCCTTTTGTGTCCTGTAATGATGATTAAGGAATTAGTATTTGTGCTCTGAGATTAATTTAAAAGGAAGGAGACTGTCTTAGTCACAGTTCTCTAGTGTCACAGAATTTATGGTAGTCTCTATGTAGTAAAGGGATTTTTTGACTTACAATTTGTAGTCTAACTCCCAACAATCAACTCCCAACAACAGTTGGCAGCAGCTGTGAATGGAAGTCCAAGGATCCAGCAATTGCTCAGTCCCATAAGGCAAGCAGGTGAAGCAGAGAGAGCCTTCCTTCTTCCAATGTCCTTATATAGGTCTCCAGCAAAAAGTGTGGCCCAGGTTAAAGGTGTGTGCCACCACACCTTTAACCCCAGATGACCTTGCTTGAATTCATAGATCTCCCAGTCTTAATCTTCTAGGATTCATAGCCACTATGCCACCACACCTTTAATCCCAGATGGTATTGAACTCATAGAGCTTTCCATGTTAATCCTATGGGATTTATAGCCACTTTTCCTCAAGGTCTCTATGCCAAGATTCAGGTCAGAAACTTGTATCTCTCAGCCTCCAGATCAGGGCCACAGGTGAGCCTTCTAATTCTAGATTGTAGTTCATTTCAGACATGGCCAAGTTGACAACCAGGAATAGCCACTACAGAGACAAAAGAAGAAAAAGACATATAAGTCATCAAGACATTTCCTTGCTTCCTTTTGTGATGCTTTTAATATTTTTGTCCTGAAATTATTGCATTATTCATTAGTTCAATGGATTAAAGCACTAACTCAGAGAGAATCTTGGCTGAGAATTGGGCATTTGGAAAAAGCTGGTCCTTAGGGTCATGTCTTCATAAGGTATGTTTTGTCCCCACATTCTGTCCCGACTACCATGAGACATCAAATTGCCCTTGTCTTCAAAAGGTGAGCCATAGTAAACTGTTCACTTTTAAGTCCTTTGTCTCAGGTATTTGATCATGGTGACTAAAACCTCTTTACATCAGACAAATTGTGGCACTATACTCAATCTCATACATGTTTATATTACTTTGAAATAGTCCCAATAGTGTGGTTCCTAGATTTTTAGATGGAGGAGGACAAGAAAATCAATGGTGGCAGTATAAGGTGGGGTGAGAATATATTCAATGTACAATGTACACCCATAAAAAACTTTTGAGGTAAAACAAGCCCAGTTTAGGTCTTTAGAATCTGAATGTTTTATATATGCCATGTCATTGTATTAGAGTCTGATAATAAAAGGTAAGGACTTATAAAAGACTCCAAAGGAACTTTTGTACCTTGGAGCTCTTTGACAATAAGACTGCCAGTGGGAGTGACATCATCTTGGCAGGAAAGTTCTCACTCTCAACTCCCTACGTCCTCCAGAAAAATCACACATGCTTTCTCTTGCTGGATGACTGGAAGGAAGGGACCTTGGAGGGAGGAGTTCTTCCCACTGTCTACATACCACCACAACCTGGTGTGTGCTTCTGAATCTTGAGCTCCTCCCATATGTCCTTACAGTTTCACCACATAGTTGATAGAACAGAGAGTTTGAGAAGATTTTGCCTTAGTGCCAGTAATAATTCTAGGACTGAGAGAAATGGATATTGTTAACTCACCTCAAATTTCTAAACTTTAGAGCCCAGTAATTTTGGGACTAGAGTCTACATTTAGGTAAGAAACATGACTAGAAATTAATTGGTCAAAACTTCATACTAGCATAGTTATAAAACATGAGCAACAGAAATAATTTAGTCAAGAAACAAGAATGGTATCTGAGAAATGGCAATGTCTTTATTCTAGATCTAGCCTCAAGAAAATTAAGGAGAAAAATATTGTTATCATCATATATTATAACTAAATTGATGTTGTACTATTTTCCTATAAATTTATATTTGTAATCATCATTTGAACAATCATTTTATGTCAGCATTTGGGAAAAGTTTAATACTTCGGGGAATGTATGACATTCTTTTAAAGAAGGAATTTTGTGTGCTTGTTCATTTTTTCAAATTCAAAACCCAGAAGTTTTAAGATAATTCATGAATTTAATTCTACTCATACATAAATTTAGATTAATAGACAACTGGAGTTTTGTTAAGAATGTCTGTCACTTTATCAGAAAGTACACTCTTTTCTAACTTGCAACATGTATGGTTTGAGTATATTTGGAACTAGACATTTTATCTAGATATATAATCAATGACATCATTATAGAGACGTATTGGATGTGAATGAAGCTTGTATACACACTTACATGTATGTGTTGCCTCTGTGATTTGGTTTATTGTTAGTGTGTACTTGTAGCATTTAAATGTATATTCAAGGAGAACCTAATAATAGTAGCTCTTGATCTTAAAATAAGAAAAAATACATATCTTGTAGTTAGCAGGAGTTCCAATTCCATTCTGAGTCTGTGATGGATCCTTTCTAATCTAAATCTGCAACACATATTGTGTCCACAAAAAGCAATCCAATCAGCCATAAAGGATGGATAAAGGAAGCTTGTATTCTGACAATAGTCACCAAGTTATTCACATTGACAGGCAAGGGTTTGCAAAGCTTTTGCTTCTAGGGAGAGTCCTATGTAACTGAGACAAGGTGAAAAGCCACAGTTCAAGGTCAGGAGGTGACCTGGAGCTTTATTGTATGACATGATTATTTGCTTACTTGACCTCAGATTAAAGCACATAAACCCTAATATGTGATTCTATAACAAAATACTGATTATTTAACCCAAATCCATGTTAGTAACAGTTGTACAATTCTAACCAGTTTGTAGATTTCTTTTGATAAAGCAGCACAAGTTCATAAATCAAGTTTTTTGCATTGCTTTCAATTGATACTAAAAAATGGGCTTGGGCTGTGATTGTCTTTTAAGCTCCTAAATTAATATTTTTAAAGTTAAGTTGGATTTATAATACAGAAAAAAAATCTTGTTTTTTTTTTTTTTTTAAGAAAGTATGTGACTAGGTCAATATGAAAGTCTCTGTCCCATTGTTTTTGAAAGTTGTAATCCTTTGTCAGTCATTCACTATTCTTCCTAAGAATAGAATACTAATAATTTCTGCCTGCAGAGAATCATGAAGACTTGGTAGTAAATGAAAATGAACTATGGAAAAGAACTAAATCCAACACTTTCAGCTATCTAATTATCTCAGCATAATTAACTGTTTGCTAGATTCAGTGCCCAAATCCCTTTTTTCAAACTTAAATTTCATAGTCCTTTTGATTGCACAAATATGATAGTCTATCATGTATGTGAACTGCAGAGAGCACATAAGGAATAATTAGATTCACCTGGATTTCTTTCTTTCTTTTTAACTTCATCTCCACCCCCTGAGCTTCAAATGCAAATTTAAAATATTGCTTCTCCACATACAATCACACCGTCATTATTTCTTGCTTCTTACTAAATCGCAACCTTGAAAATGTGTCTAAATAAAAACAAAGAAATCACACACTTGAAGATAATTAATGCTTTTGGTTGAGAAAGAAGTATCCATTCTTCAGATATGGTTCCATGTCCACAGCAATCAGCGTTAATCACTTAGGTACCTGAAAATTCCCCATCAGATTTCACAGTTTTCTCACAGAAATAATAGTTTGTAATTCACTAATTCTTTTCAAAATTCCAAGAAGGAGGAGAGCAAGTCACCCAGTGAGCTTTCTTCTTGACCACTAACACAGGAATGTGAGAAGCCGGAGAAATGGCCAGTGAATGGGGGAAATGCAAATATTCATCACCCCCATTGCTGTTTTGACACAGCAATTAGATTTGTGCAGAACAGCAAGATTGTTCCAATTCTATTCTCCCAAACATAAGTCTTAAAAAAAGAGGTTACATTTGTGACTGTAGCTCGTGGAGCATCCAATCTGGCATCCTGAAAATCCATATGTAAGCCACACTTATATCTTAAACCTGTCAAACAAATAAATGTACAGAAGCAGTAATTTATGTACTTTATAGACTGTTTTGCCCTTTTAGAGCAAAAGCCTAATTTTCAAGTGTTGCTATTTTAACTTCTGGCAGTGCCTGGGAGATAACTGAGGTTCAAAATGTGAATTTTACAAGTAAAATGTGATTCAAAAGTTGATTTACCCTGTTCTCACTCCATGTGAGACAGAGAGGAGAAATGCTGGGTGCCTGTGAGCTTCAGGCAAGGGGAAACATATTGCTAAGTACAGAAGCCGCGCAAAACTTTGCGGGTTTTCAGTTTAGACGTGAACTTGAGCCTTTCTCAGTTCAAGTTCTGTTTAGGGCCGGCAAAACATGACTTTCTGATTCAAAGAAAAGGCTTAAAAAGGCTTATAAAACAGACTTGCAGGCTTCTTGTACATCAAATAGCTCTTACACAATGGCATTTAGATGATTTAAGTGTAAATGAATCAAAGACATATGGATTGCATTTCCCTTGAAATACGCATGGGCTTTAAAATGAGGGGAAAACACACTTGCCAAAATCTTTTTAGGTTGTGCTGCATCAAAAACATTTGGAAAATGACTTTAAATGTTTGGAAGAACCCCAGACATTGGGTTCAACCACCCCTGGAGATTAAATCAGTGTCCTTCATCCAATAATAACTAGGCCCCTGTTTTGCAAAGACATTTCTTTAAAAATGTCAAGTTCCAACCCTGACACTCCTGAAAACCAAATTTCTTGATACTTGAATTGCTAATTCAATGCTAGGGTCTTATTATGGAGTCTTCCCCAGAGACCGGGAATCCATTTTGTGTTAGTCAAACTACCAGAAGCATATTTCAGTTTTTACCCATTTTTTTCAAGTGTGGTTAAAAATTTGAGCTCTCTCTGTCCTAGAGGTAAAAATTAATGCTTCTAGGAAGCCA
Organism: Montemys delectorum; assembly: GCA_019843815.1. Classification (NCBI taxonomy): domain Eukaryota; kingdom Metazoa; phylum Chordata; class Mammalia; order Rodentia; family Muridae; genus Montemys; species Montemys delectorum. The sequence continues at coordinate 32,322 of JADRCD010227789.1, forward strand.
AAGGGAATTGAGGTTTCAAGCTGAAGGAAAGGACTGAATGATCAGGAGATAAAAATGGGAAACTTGTTTGTTATAAATGTATTCAGGCAGGATTCTGACATCATATGGCTGTTAGCCTAATTAAAAAATAAAATGAAATAAAGGAAGAAAGGGAAAAAGAAAAGAAGAATGAAGGAAGAAAGCAGAGTGGTAAGATGTTTTTGGAAATGAAAAAGATTTTGAATGAAATGCAGAGACAAGTTAGCAGAAGCAGGTGGTGCTTGAAAGTAACTAAACACCAATGGGGACTGAAAGCAAAGTGCATAAAGTCGAAGTAGACTGATGCCCAGGAAGATACTCTGCTGAATAAATGAAACAGCCTTGGCATAAGTGATTGACAAGGTATTGAAAAGGACTAGAAAAGAGGAAATGTGCTGTTAAACGAAACCATGCTAGAAGACAAAAGGAGGAAAAGACTAAAAACATAGGAAATATCAAAAACTGAAGGAAAAGCTACAAAGACCAAGAAAAACACAGGAAGACCATACGGAATGCGTGACGGGCTGTTATTTAAGTCTGTGCTGCTGACTGGCTTCCATTAAAAAGTTCTGATTCTGTATGCAGCTCTGATGCGAGAGGAAACAGCTTTCAAAATTGCTTAATGACCTCCTGATAGGAAGGTTAACAGGATTATCATGCAGTTCACTGGAAGATGGACAGAGGCTCTCAGCAGGCCGCCTAGCCACTGTGCAATTCCAATATTCTCCTTTGCAGAGAACTGTAAAGTCATTGTGCCACTCAAAGGCATTAGTGAGAAAGTTGGGATGCTTTTAATGAGGGAAGTTCAACATTAAAAAAAATGGGGAAGGGAAGAAATGGGCACTAAAACCCAGGCTCCTTTAACTTCCTTCTGCCCTAGTAACTGTGTTTGGCTATGGCAGGCTGATTCCTCCTTTGCTTTTGCTCTGGTCCTGTCTCACTTCCCACTGTGCTGCTGATAGCCTAGGTAACCAGGAAGTCCTGTGTAGGTGGCAGGTTACTGCTCCTCTATTGTGTTCTCCAAGGACTTTCCTATTAAAGCAGAATACTTTCCACATTCTCTTCCACGATGCAGCCCTCCCTCTAAGCAACAGTTTTGTATTGTCAGGACCCCGTGGAGAGTTTAATGGCAAGTGTCTTCGTAATTACCCTGCCTCAAGATTTAGTGACATAAAAACTAACTGGACATGAGAAAGGGATGATGGAAAAGGGAAGGCAGAGGCCGGAGGACCCTCTGATTAATGCTTTCAATTAGCATCTTATGAGCACAAATTTTAAAGTTTCTATTTGATGACTATTCACATCAGTTCTCACATTTCCTAAATCATAAAACACCTTACTAGTTGATAATTGATACCAGTTTATATAAAAGAAAAATTCTAAACTCTTGATAACTTTACTCTTAAAAAAATTTATTATCTTCCGGTTATATTACCATTAGTGTGGTAGGCCGATTCCCATTCTGGAATCCCATTTCTAACATTTTTTTGTTTTGTTTTGTTTTGGTTTATTTATTTATTTATTTATTTTCATTTCTAACATTTTGAAGTCGAATTTTTTTAGGACCTCCTTTGAGCTCCTTCCGTGAATTGTTGTTTGTTTGTTTATTAAGCAGAGTAAAAACATTAGTGTACTGAATTTTTTGTTCATGGGTAGAATTGACATGAATTCCTACAAGTGGCTAAAATTGTAAGTACAAAGCATGCTGGGAAATGTAGTCTTCACGGGTAGAACTACAGTTAAGCCGTTAGTCATCTTCTGCCACATTCATCAAAAGATTTTTCACCTCTAACATGGATTAACCTTTAGCTGGTCTTCTTTTCCCGAGTTTTCCATGTGTTTGGATGTGACTAAATTCATGAATATTGTTTATTTAGGAAACTGAAACTGAATTTTTAGTATACATAGATAATAGATGATAGTACTAGGATTTAACACAAATTTGTCTGAATTTAAAGCTACATTCTCTCTTCAAATTTATTCTTTTGGAATGGCACCAGAAAAAAAAATCAGATTAGCGAGAGACTAACTTATTTTCCCTGCACCATTGTAGACATCAGAGATACCAGAATTTCAATGGCATCAAACTTTTGGTTCAGAAGATCCTGCAATTAAACTGGTGAAATATTTTTCCCAGGTTTATAAAGGAAAATCCAAGTTGACACTCTCACAACAGGGAGAGGAAGAACACAGAAGAATGCTCCTTCAAATTGTATACATGGCTTGTCAAACGCTCTCAGAAAAATGTTTGCTTCTCTTTTGACCAGGGGTTTAAGAAAAGTCAAAGAAAGACCATTTAGAAAGATTCAAACTTTTCTTTAATTAAAAAAAATCAATTAGCATTTCTTAACAGAACCTCTTGTCAGTAACTATTAGGTAGTGAAATTGTTTCTAAAGTGGCAGAATATAAGAACTTATAAGATGGCGAGAATATTTCATTTGCAGCCATGCTTCTAGTACATACATACCAATTTTCTTAAACTGTCTATTACAAATTAATAAAAGAATATAATTTAAAATATTCCATTGGTCATGTATATATATAACCATAAAGAATCTAAAATGCTTATAATATTATTCCTTAACATTTCCTATTTTTATTCTAATTATGTTACTTGAGGAACTGCATCATTTGGACGGACTGATGCTCTAATGATTCAGTTGGTTAGATACTAGTAATTTGTTTTCCTACAGTTTGGAGGATACAGGCCTGAGGTCAAGTTGTTAGATTCTGATGAGGACTCGGTTACTGGGTCACCTCCTTACATTCTCCTGTAGTGGAGAGAGGGTTCTGAGATCTTATGATGTCCCCAGGTTTATTAGATCGGTGTCTAACCTAATAACATTATTCAACCTTGATCACCTCCTGAGGGACCCTGAGTCCCAATCCAGTTTCATGGAGCAGTAAGTAGCAGGAGTAGCATTACTGGCTATATCAAGTAATTCTTCAGAGCTATCATAATTAAAATGAACAGGTAAATAATTCTAGTTTGATTTCTATGCATTTAAGCTGACATATATTTAAAATAGACTCCAATGTTTTTTTTCCTTAAAGGCATAAAAAAATCTCGTAAAACGGAATTCATAAGTATTATAATTATTCATTGCTACATTTTTATAATTCATTCAGGTTTTTATTTTTAAATCTTTTGAATATTTTTACAGCTGTGTGGATTTTATTTTTTTTTCTTGCAGATAGTAGGTGTTTTTCAAATGGTATGATTTAATCATGATTAATAGCATGTTTTTAAAAGCTAACAAACCAGCAGCCCTGTAAAAAATAAAATAATCACTGTTTATTGACTGAGGACAGTGGTCAGGCAGTCTACACCTTTTTTGGTAAGGCAAAAATGAAGCACTGCATCTCCAATTACATCACAGCGACAAAAGTGCTGCCTGTTCCATTTGGAAAGATTTCTGGTTTCGAATTGTTTAGTTCATATATCATAATAAAAATTATACCCAGTCTTCTTATTAAGTTCTTATTCTATTCGTTTTGTTCCAGCTACCTTGTACTATAAAAAGGGAGCTCGGACAGGATATCTGTAGGTATTACATTGTTTGTTTCTCTGTGCTCATAGAACCATCCCTAGGGGAAATGTCGACCTTGGAGAAATCACATGTGCTTTTTGCCCATGTATTCTGGCATTGCCATTAATCAGCTGATCAGTGGTAGGGTAACCTGAGAAGGAAAAAAGAAGTCACCAGTGGACCCAGTGAAACTTAGGTGTCACGCAGGAAGGCACAGCTGGACCAAGAAAATTTTAGTTTCTATGAACAAGAAAATATGCAGTTTTTACAGCTGATGGCAAGCTCTTGGTAGAGTATACAGTTTGACAAACAAAGTGAAAGCAGAGTTTCAGCTTCTATTTGTCTCTCTAAGTTGACAACTACCTACAATGATCTTGGGCAGGCCTCTGTTGGGGATAATATCCAAAACATTTATGAGTAGCTGACTTGTAAACATTTCCTGTTGAATAAAACAAAGGATAATCTCAGAAACAGAACACAAATCAATGCTATTTAGCCAATTTTTGTATCTGTTGAAGTATATTTGTATTGGGGTCGTCATGCATTTTTATGTGAAAGATAATTATGTATTCCCTTTTTGAAGTTAGACCAACAAGTCTTTGTGCAATGGTTCCAGAGAAGAGTAGTATTATGTCAAGCCCAAAGCTAAGATCACACATGCTGCTTTCTTCTTGCCAATAGACATCTTCCACCTCTGTGAGGGCTGTTATAATATATGACAAAAGGAAACCACAATGATCCTTCTCTTCAGATCCAAGACCAGCCGCCTGATTTATAGACCTGGGGCCGGACATGGTAGGAAACTCAATTTACCCTTCTTATAAGCTGCTACCTAAAGAGGAGGTTCCCATTGTTGAAAGGGTAATTCTGCAAAATTCATAGCCTCTATTGGTACAGTGTCAGTATCTGGCACCAGTCTAAGCAAGAGGCTCTGTTAGCCAAGGCACCAGGCAGCCACCTATCTGTTCTTCTGGCTGCAATCAAAGCAGCTATAGCCGCATTTAAGCTTATTCTAGAGGAATTTGAAAATTTTTCACTTTGTCTTTAGATAATCTCATTTTAACCATCCCAGATGAAGCAAGCAAGCTATACAAACAGAGATGCTGCCTGAGAGGAAAACATAGCATTCTTGTGTAGGAATTGTCACACATTAGTGAGCTCTGATAGTTTTTAAGTTGAAGGTGAGGATGGCTTGACTTTTTTAGAATGTTGTCTCTTCATTCAGAAAGCATGCTTAAATATTGACTTGGTCTCAGGCCAAGTGCTAAATGATACTATTATAATATATAATATATAATATATGGACAATATATTATATTATATAAATGTACTGAACAAATTCAGATATGCTCTGGATGTTCCATAGATTTATCTGCTAATGCAGAAATGATGGTCAGATTGAAGAGGTCTCTCTGAAGGTAATTTATAGTCAAGGGTTCTCTGACTGCAAGAGGCTTTTAAGTTGAAAGCATCTCTTTTTGTCATCTTCACCTTCCACTAATTCTATTCCTATATTTAAATTATTTGTTTCCATACAATTCATCTACATTTTTTACTAGATCTCTCTAATGTTAAGGAATATAAAATTTAAAACTTGTTTTAATACTTTATTCCATTCTTTATTAATAGTGATACTAAGAGCAGGAATGTGTTGCTGGGCACATGTTCTCCAAAATGTCAGTTGTACTTGCTTGGTTGGAATTAAAAGCTTATTATTCACTATTTAACCATGCTCCTAACACAGGCATATGTTCATTCTGTAGATACCTATGCAGTAGGTCCTATCTAATACAATAACTATATGAGAAAATATTTCTTTGGAGTGACTCACTCAAGAAATTCTGGGAAAATAAAAACTATTGACTTATTAGAAGTAATCTTTGCATTATATTGACATTAACAGTTCCATTTGGGTCATTTCCTATAACATCCCAGACCCCATTCTATAAAGTGAAGAATTGGAGCTAAGATTCTTCCCATGGTGGGGAGCATGAATCCAAGTCTGGTTTTGACAGTCTCCATAACTGTAACCAGGATAATGTTTACATCATGTTTCTCCTTCTATGAATTGGGGAATTTATAGCATTTGCTTCCTGGTATTATTGGGAAGCTGGGTGGGATCATAGAAAGGCTTTCATGTCTAGCATGTAGTCTTGCTCAGTGTTGGGGTGGCAGATGCATGAAGAGAATTGTTATTGAAGGTCAGTTCTCAGCTTTATATGCAGGTTTTAAGTCAGTCAGAGGCAAGATCACACCACCCTTGTGAAATCTAAAGGGAAAAAAGAAAAAGTTGTCTCTTTGAGAGTCTCCTTTAGCCATCTTGGAAGGGTGTGTGTGGCCCTAAGTCTGGCAGGGACTGAGCTGAGCAGAGCTGTTCGCAGCAAATCTGTGATGAGGATCTTCTGTCTTCTAAGCTGTGGGCGGCTCCTTCTTTGGGAAACAAGTTATAATCAGAACTTGGAACAAGCTACTCTCCAAACAATGCTCTCATTGCTTCTCCTGCCATTTAATTAATGCCAGTCTAATTTTATAGCAAGTATAGAAATATGATTTATGCATATTTGCACCTATATTTGCCACGAGGCTTGCCATGAGGTATATAGTCATGCAAACTATCCTTCTGATAAAAATCATTGGCTGAGTACCTAACCTTGTAGTGATAGCCCCATTTCAGAGACACGGCAAACACATGGGTAAGACAACGCTTACCCTAACCTTTGTGTTATCATTGAGGACCACAGAGGCTTGAACCACCTGTCTAGTCAAGATTGTATTTTGCTGGAGGACCTACATATATTTTATCAGATAAGATTCAAGGGCCTTTTCCTAGTGCTATCTTTCCCATGCTTATGAATTTAACTAAACAAATTCTGTGACCTATAGACTGCCACTTGAAAGTTATGTCAACATGTGCTGAACATTCTGTTTTTGTTTGTATGTTTGTAAAATGAAATCAAAGCATGATTTAAATGTATTCAAGTTCTGAGGGAGTTGCCTTGCAGGACCGTTCAGATGCAGGAGGAAGGATCTGCTGTTTGCCAATATCATTTTATGGTATGTCTGTGAGCATGAGCGTCAACAAGAAGATTTTATTAGTAGAAACTTTGAAGAAAAGCCCGTTCTTTTGTTCTTTTACCAAAGATAGACCTAAAAAAAAAAAACAATTACAAGGAAATTAACATTGTCAAGGCACACGGAGTGTAGTCCTAAGCAGGAGGTTGAAAATCCGTTTTTATTTCAGACCTTTATCTGATTTAATAAACAATAGCAGTGCATTGTTTTCCAAAGCATTTTTTTTATTCCTTTGCAACAGTGCTACTATAAGAGCCCAGACTGCAGCATATTTCTATTTTTCCATTTAGAGTCACATTTCCATAGGCTTCCCAGGTCAGCCAGAATCATGTGTATAAGGGCAGAGACAAAGAAAGGCTCCATCTCTAGAGCCCAACTTTTGGATTATAAAGAAGTGATTATAGCACAGACATTCGCTTTTATTTTCTTAAAATATTCTATACAGATTAAAAAATGTTAGACATCAAAATGCAAAATTACAATCTTTAACACATTTAACCCCTAACATTCCTGTTGTTTTCTTCCTGGAAATTTCAGATAGATTTCTGCTTTTACCCTTTCTGTAATTTCCACTCCAAATTTTAACACTAAATGGTACCTAAAAGGTGATACTCAGTAGGAATATAATGGTAATTGCAGGACTATGAGTGGGTGGATACTCCTTGGGCTAACATTTCTCTGTAAGAATAATTATTGAATGGCTGTGAATAGACTTGTGGTTTCCACCCCCCCCCCCCAATGTTACCATGTTACATAGGTGTAAGGCCTTTTTGATTCTTCATTATTTTGCCAAAGTTTTCCCCTAGAAGACATTACTGTAAATGTTTTTCAAGTCCTTTATTTAAATAATTTAAATTCATAGTTAGAATCAGGATATATACTGTTTTAAAAATAACATTTTATGTTTAATTTTAAACAATGATCTAAATAGTCAAGATAGGCGTATCAGTGGTAGTCTGTGCTAACATGGAGACACAGTAAGTCAAATGGCTTGTCCATAGTTATGTAATCAGTGTCACTGCCACAACAAGAATTCAGGTCTCCTGGTCGCTATGTACAAGACACTCTTTACTACCATGCACAAAAGTAAACTGTCGAATGAGACAGAGCTCTAAGTAGGTGGTTGGCCAAAGTGATGAGGCAGCTATAGGGAGCAAAGGATGCTCATGCTCTGCAGTTTATTATGGTGTTCCTGGACATTGCATTCCCTGGACACTCTCTGGAATTAGTCTGAAGTTATAATGGTGATTTCAAGCATGCTGGAATATAGCATCAGAGACCTGGGGAGGTCCAAGTAGTGGACTGGAATAGCTGCAGCTATTAAATATCTAGGTCATCCTTTATATAGGGTTGTAATTTATACTCTAGCTTCTGATTTCCGTGCTGACAGAAGGGAAAAAAAAATCCATCCTGCTAAAATGTAGTCAGATGGCGGTTTGTCTTTCCAAAACATTATTAGGTATTATTACAGAACGTGAACACCTTTCATTCCTGACAAACAGGAAATGTATGCTGAACCACTGGTATGTCAATCAGAGTGATAGCATCAATTTTATGGTTTTTAATTCATCCCCACCTCCTGTGGAGCCTTTTGCTCATCCTAAATTATGAATCTTAAAAGGTACATGATTAAGAAGAAAAAAATACCTCTGCTTGTGTGAACTCCTGTGTGAAAAGCTAGGAGGTGTGTATTTACGAGATTTGAAAGCATTCCCGAGTTGCTGAGAGACGAGTTTCCTATAGCAAGGGTTACCTCTATCTGCCTTCTCAGTGATCTTTTGCTAGTAACTTAGGTGTATATTTGTAACATTTTGCCACTTTTGTATATTAAAAAATAATTAAACAAAACATAAGTAATGTAATAAATGCTACATTTGTCAGTTCAGAAAGCTTCTGAAATCTGTTTTAATTTATGTTTTCTATGACCATTTCTTAAACTGGGATGTTTTCTTGCTTTTTATACATTAAATGATGAGAATTTAGGCGTTAATTATAGTGATGGTTCACATAGTCTTTTCTTTCTTTCTTTCCTTTTACTCTTTCTTTAAAGTATAATAATTAAGAAATTGTCAATTCAGCATGAAGTGAAGCTTTGCAAAAATAGTGTACACACACACAGACACACAGATACACATACACACACAATTGCACAACAGGGGATTCAGGAGCCTGGGGTGTCTGAATCTGTCCTCTCCTGTTCCTCTCTTGTTTCTGGTGAGGAGCCATTTTTCTTGTTTTTCCTATGTAGCTCCACCTGGTCTCCATTTGTTGCCATGAACTCTGCAAATACATCCCACTTTTATTCGATCTGGGAGTGTGACCTGATCATCCCTTGTTTGAAGGTAAAGCAATAATTGGCAGTCAGTGGAGGTCAGTTTTCCCCTCGTGCTGACAACAAACTGAAGGCTTCCCGGTTGGTAAACAAGTTTACTTGCTTATAGTACATGATGAGCTATTTTGGAGATCTTTTATAAGAACTCTCACTCTATAGTAGCCTTCCTGTTCAAATCACACTAGGTCATTTCCATCCAAGCTTTCCCAGTTTTGATGCTCAGTGTCCCAGCATGAGTGCATGAAGCTTTCAAGCAACCCATGAGCTATTCACTTGCAGAGAATTTCTCAGTCTGCCTTTTCTACAACTG
>JADRCD010227789.1:41684-82630 GCA_019843815.1 Montemys delectorum
GATAAATAGGTATACATCACTGTTTAATGCACTAGGACTTCCCTTAGAGGGAGGAAATGCTCCAGAGAAAACATGTCTTTTCTAACAGGAAAGAAATAAAGGATTTTGGACTTGTTAGAGGAGCTTCATAAAAGGGCTTTTTCTCACACATCTTTGTGGCGTTACCATATCCAAAGTGTAAGTATCCTCTCTTATCTTCCTTAATTCTTCTGTTAGTTATACCACAGTGTCTTAGCATATGAAACCAAAAATTTAGAATGTTGAACAACTTGCCTTATCTTCACATAGATGGTATATAGTATAAGCCAAATTTGAACCTATTTTCTGGTTCCTCCGTATTATTAAAACCCCTTATCTGTCCCCCATTTTATCTGAATTTCTATGTAGCATATTTGATTATGAAATCCTTAAAGAAATGAATGTATTTATATAATAGTGACTTGCATATAGTGCGTTCTACTGGAGTAATTTTGATAATGGAATTACCCATTTTCCTCACTCAGTTCTCCTTCATGTGCAATTTAAGAATATGAAAGTTTGTATTTATTTCAAACTTAACACAGGCAGTAGGAACACTAGTTTATTATTAAGGATAAAATGATAATGTTCCCTCAAAATTCAAGTTTTGAAACCCCATCCTCTGGGTGGCTGCATCTGAGATGGGGATTTAAGGAAGTAATTGAGTTAATGAAATCCTAAAATGCCTTGCTTTGATAGGGTAACACTTTTGTAAATGTGACAGCACAGAAGGAGAAAGGGGTTTTGCCCAGTAGGCAAAATTATGCAAGGATAAAGAGAAGACAAACTTTTACAAAACAACAATATTTTTCATTGAAACTAAATATTTATAGTCAAGAAACATGAAATTGAAATGATTTTTCAAATATATGGATTTTCTTTGCTAAAACAGAAATTATGTTGTTTGTTTCTTAAGTTCCATCTTTTACTTCAGCAAGCCAGAAATGCCACCTTCACCTGATACAGTATTATGTGGAATCTTGAGGATAGATTCTCAAGCCTCCAGATCTGTAAGAAAATATGTTTTCTGTTTTATCTGTTCATTCTAAGGTATTTTGTTACAGCAGTTTTGACAACTAAGTACCCTAAATATATATACTTTTGGAGTATGCATATGTGTACTTAGTCCCTTTGAGAATAAATCTCAGGATTATTATGTCAGTGTGGTCAAAACACTGTCAACATAAAACAGCAAAATAAAAATTGATAAAATAGAATATAGGTTCTATAATTTCAAGTAGCTGTAACTGTGTCTTCATACAGAGACTTCAAAGAAATGAGCCCATGTCTTGAAGAATAGACAGCAACTTTCTTGTAAGTATGGTAGAAATGTGTGACCCTTCTGTAGAGATCAATGGTGTGAGAAATGTGATAGAACCTGGATTCTGGAGACTCTCTAAACTGATGAACTAAAGTCAGGGCCCATGGAAGGTCTGAGAAGAAAAGGCTGGATAATAAGAGCCAGTCCATTAAAACATTCTGAATTCTGAGCTTATAAATCAGACTTTCATCTAGAAGCAAGATGGAGGACATAAAAGAAATTTGGGGCTAGAGAGATGATTCAGTAGTTAAGAGCAGTGATGCAATTTGGTTCTTAGCACTATCATCAGGCACCTGACAATCATCTGTGACTCAAGCTTTAGGGAATCCAATGCCTTCTCATGAACTCCAAAGAGACAGCATCAACTTCACAATCTCCCTGTCTCTGTCGCTGTCTCTCTCTGTCTCTGCCCCTTTCTCTCACTCACATATGTATATATATATATACGTATGTGTATATATACATAGAATTAAACTGTTTTTTCAACATTTTATTTTTATAGTTATAGAATCTGGTTTACAATTTTGAAATTTAGTTTGGTGCATGAGAGATTATAGTAGAATCAGCCACAGACACAGGCGTTCTGATGGTACTTTAATGATGTTGGACTATAAATACCTTGCAAATGGCTATTGAACACTGTCTTTGCTGTTACTATCTTACCTAAAGGATTCAGATCAAAATTCCACCTACTTCAGAGTTCAGATAAGCCTCTTTTCTTCATTACAGTACTTATGTTATACAAATAAATAAGCACCCTCTCTATATCCATGTTCTCTTTTCGTGTGTTGATTTCATATCACATAAATTGTACCCACAGTCTGAATATTATTAAAATTAGAATGATTCTACATGGGTAAGCTAGTGGCCTGGTGGCAAGCCTAACATTGCCTACTATTTCTTAACACTTTTTGAGGTCCCACATTTTGCCATGTTTTCATCTAAACCTACTTGAATTTCCTTAGATTAATGTTCCAGAGGGTAGTGAAAGGAACAAGTAAGTATATTCTCTGGCTAGTTAGGCATGACAACATGAATTCTGTGTGATTACTAGCATGTACAAAGTCATCCTTTTCTGGCCAAGAGGTTTTAGATCGAAAGTAATTAAACAATGGAAGAAGAGCTTGTGTTTGTGCGATATGCACTGGTTTTAGATTTTTGTTATATGTGTGTGAAAAGTAACTTAAAGCTACCCATGACCATTATTTATAAACTCTCCTGAGAATAATTCATGTTCAGAACAGAGGGATAGTTTTGTCTTATAATCAGTGTGCCTTTCTCTATGATCTGTTCTTTCTTTCATGTTCAAGCAAAAGAAAATATCAGTACTGTGGAAAGGCCCTTTTGTGTAACACATGGAACCCTAAAAGGGACTTTACAATGATGTGGTTATCACGAATCCTGCTTCTTGTGCACATAGTATCAATCTGGAAATCTTGTTACCCTAGTTACCCCAGAATGTTTCCTTCTGACTGCATTCTTTCTATCTGTAAGTAACTCTTTTACTCAACAGGGAACAAGGGGCCAGATGGCATGCAGACATGTGCTCAAGGCTGGGCGAGTCTGAGTCTCATTTGTTCTCTTTTTCTTGATACTTTCTGTCACTCCGTAACTAACCACACATAAGGGATGCACCCTATGGGTTGTTTTTTGCTGTATGTATCTGACATATGACTACAGCAATGTGTATTTGTTAAAAATTATTGTTATTATGAGTTTTTCTTTTGTTATACTTGTTGTTTTAATTTGCTTGAATTTTCTGAAAGATGAGATAAAAATAAGTTCAACAATATAAACAGGTCAGCCAGAAGACCGACATGTAAATACAATGAATGTTGCCTCTTCTAATTAAGAACCTTGAGCTTATTCCAAAAGCAATATTAAGGTCCAGAAATAATTTTATTTAGGAAATTCGTTTTGGAAAGTTTCCTTTGAGTCTCTGCCTATCAGTCATGGCAATCATCATCCTTTAAGCTTGGGTCTGAACTTTTTTAAACAACTCATTGAACAAATCATTGTTAGGTGCTTAATAAGTGGCAGTCAACATACCAGGAGCAAGGAACAAGACAGACATGGTTTCTGCCTTTGTAGACATTTAAGATCAAATCTGAAATGAGTGTCTGAGAACTGGGTAATGCCTCTTCTGATAAGTACAAGGTTTGACTATACAGTGACAACCTTAACTACCTCAAATGACAATTTTAAAGAAGATATTTAAAACATTTTGAGTAATGTAAGCATCTCTGGAGTAACTCAAACCTACTACCCAGTAAGAAAATACTAATTTTTTTACATAGTATATGGTAATATACAGATCATATATTTTCTGTACACTAATATTACTCTTCACAGACAATAAAAATTGGACTGTTAAGTAACTGTGATGGCTATTCTTGATTGTCAACTTGACTAAATCTGGAATTAATTAAGAGCCAGGTGGCTGGATAGACTTGAGAGGATTTTCCTAAATCATTTCAAATGTGAAGATCTACTTTTAATACTTACCTTTTGAGGTGGGAAAATATGCCTTTCATAAGGATGTTTTCTACTGGAAAGATCCACCATTAATCTGGGCCACATCTTCTACCAACAGCCTATATAAGGGACATGGAAGATGGAAGTTCTGTTTTTGTCTTCTTGCTCTCCCCTTGCTAGTAAATCCATTATTCCACTGGTGTCAGGCTTGTGTTTTCAGGAATCTGGCAGATTCATGGACTGAACAACTACTAGGTTATTGGACTTCCTATTGGTAGATAGCCAGTATTGGTTTAGCTGGACCTCACCTGCAAGGCATCCTAATAAATCTGATTTATATACATGTACACAGGAAAAGAATCTTCTTTCTAGCAGTCACAGAGCACCAGTTGAAGGAAATAAAATCAAAGTCTTCATTTTAAATTTGGCTGAATTATAGCAAAAATTCAAGTCCCATCCTCATTCTCCTAGGTTGTGTCAATGGTCAAAATAAGGGCATTAATGGTAAAGAATTGATCCGGTTCCTTAGGATATGTAGGAGTACTGTATCAAAGCTGAGAACATTGAACCTGTAGATTGTCCCAAGGGTTTATCTCACCTGCAGATATAGTCTCTCAATCCTTAGTGTAAGATTTCTTTTAACCTCACCCTCTGACATATTGCCTTTTCTCCCTTTTACTTTGGAAATGAATCCTTCGTTGTCTGCTAAATCAACAGTGACTTTCTCTAGAAAGTGACAAAAGGCAAGATAATACTGATGTCCCTTAGAGCCCACCAATAGTTGCCTTTAGACTTATAACCAGACATAAGACAAAGCAGGTTTCTAGAGAAGCGATAGAAAGATCTATGAGGAGGTGTTCCACACTATTAAAGACATAAATGAATTTGCTAGTTCATTGACCAGAAATTTGGGGTATATGTGTGAGAATGTATTTTATGAGTGTGTGATAGTGGTGGAAGGAACATAAAACTGGATCAGGCTCATTTTATTGATATAGGCCCTCTGAGTGGAGAGTCTGTGTTTAATAAAGAAATTCACACAGTTAAGAAAGGTGTCAATAAAATCTACTATGCAGTGGGCAGAAGGGCTTCCCAGAGACTGAAACAACCATTAGGAACCTTGTAAGGGTATGATCTAGGTTGGATGCATATATGTAATGGCTGTGTAGCTTGGTAACCTTGTAGGTCATCCAACAGTGGAAGTGAAGGCTGTTTCTGACTCTTTTACCTGCTTTTGGGACTCTACTTCTCCTACTAGGTGGTCTTGACCAGCCTTGATATGGGATATATTTCTAGTCTTATTATAACTTCTGTCATGTTTGGTTGATATATCATGGGTCCAGGGGTGGTCTCTCTTTTGAAGAGCAAAGGCAGGAGAGTGGGTCTGGGGGAGAAGGAAGGTCAGAGGAAGGGATGGGACAAGGGAGAGAGGGGAAACTGTGGTAGGTATGTAATATATGAGAGAAGAACAAATATACATACATACATACATACATACATAAAACATAATATATACATACATACATACATATATACATACATACATATGTGAAAAGCTTGTTTGAATTGTTGGTTGAAGCATCTGTCAAAAGCTGGTCAATGGGATGGTTCACATTACTTGATTTACTCTTGATGAAAGGTCAGGGAAATTGCAGTGTAAGAGTGGATATGCTGTGTAAGACCTCCACAAAAGGAAGGCCCAGAAAATATGCCCTTCATTAATCCCAAAGACACAAAATGGTGAGAGCGACACCAGCACTTTGAAGACAAGGTGGTCATAGTTACTGTAATGGCAGCATAGGCAAAGCAATGCTCATAATGGCCTCAGGTATAATCAGCAGCTCTGGCAAAGTGGGCTTTACTGCCAGCACGACACATATGAACTTTTGGTACAAGCTAATCAGTTATGGTGTTTCCAAGCATGAAATAGATAAGAAGCCTACTGCATTTTTGCTTGACCTATGTAAGTTGGCAAAATCTTAAGCGAATAAAAGAAATGCAACACTGAATCATGGTAAATTGGAATTTTGGATTGTGAACTAATTCCAGACTGGAGCAAGTTTAGACCCAGACCTCTTGAATGAAGGAAAGGACCTTGTTATGAATTTTAGTGCTAATCTTTCTCCAGCATGACCCTAGAGGGATGAAAAGCTTTTTTTCAAGAGCAAATGTATAATGTGGAGAAGGAGACAACTGGATTGTCCGCAGTCTCTTGGAGACTGGTTCTGAATTGATGCAGATTTCAGGAGACCTCAGAAACATTCTGATTCTCCAGTTAAAGAAGAGACTTAGGAAGGCCAGGTGATTAATGGAACTTGGATGAAGTCTGACTCACAGTAGTGAGTCCTTGAACTAATTTTATGGTATTTCTAATCCCAAAATGTATAATTAAGATAGATATACTTAATAGTTGGCAGAAATCTTGCCCTGCTTCTCTGACCTGCAGATTTGGGGGCTATTATGCTTGGAGAGGCTAAATCAGTGGTTCTCCACTTTCCAGATGCTGTGACTGTTTGTTTTGTTTTTTCTTTCTAATTCACTTTACATCACAGGGACTTCCTGCTTCCTCCCCTCTAAAATACTTCCCCCATTCACCCATCCCATTCTTCTCTGAGCATGTGCCCCACTCTGAGTATCCACCCCTGGCACTTCGAGTCTCTGTGAGGCTAGATGTTTCCTCTCCCACTGAGTCCAGAAAAAGCAGTCCAGCTAGTGGAATATATCCCATATACAGGCAACAGTTTTGGGGATAGCCCCCACTGCAGTTGTTCACTGCCCACATCAAGACCAGTCTGCACATCTGCTACATATGTGAGGAGAGGCCCTATATGTTCTTTGGTGGTTCATACTCTGAGAGTGCCAAGGGTTGAAGTTAGTTGACTTTGCTGGTCTTCTTATAGTGTTCTTATCCCCTTAGGACCCCATAATTTTTCCTTCTATTCTTCTATTGGAAGGTCCCCAACCTCTATTCACTGTTTGGCTGTGGGTCTCTCCATCTGTCTGAGTTAACTGCTGGGTAGAGGACAACGTGCTCCTGTCTGCAAGCACAACAGAATATCATTAGTAATGCCCAATCCAATGGTTGGCTGCCAGGATTCACATCTGTATTGGTCAGGATCTGGCAGAGCCTCTCAGGAGACAACTATATCAGGCTCCTATCAGCAAGCACTTCTTGGCATCAGCAATAGTGGCTGGGTTTGGTGGCTGCATATGGGATGGATCCCCAGGTGGGATAGTCTCTGAATGATCTTTCCTTCTGTCTCTGATCCACCCTTTGTCCTTGTATTTTCTTTAGACAGGAGCAATTCTGGGTTAAAATTTTGGAGATGGATTGTTGGCCCCATCCCTCAATCTGGGGCTGTATCTAACCTCTGGCTATCGTCTCTATAGGTTCTCTCTCCCCTTTGTTGGGTATTTCAACTAATGTCATCCCCATTGAGTCCTGGAAGCCTCTTGCTTTCCCGGCTCCTGGGACTTTCTGGTGACTACCCTTGGTTTCCCATCCCCAATTGTTCCATACCTCTGTTCTTATTTGAAATGGGAAGACCCATTTTTAATCTCGCTCTTTTTCAGTAGGAAATGCTACCCTTAGTCTGGGTCACACCTTCTACTGGCAGCCTATATAAAGGATATGGAAGAAGGAAGCTTCCTCTTCTGCTTGCTCTTGCCTACAACTCCATTCCTTCACTGGTATTAACCTACTTCTTTGGGATTTCTGGTGTATAGTAAAAACTAGCTGAACCATAGTATGCATGCCATTCTTATAAATCCTCTCTGTCTCTCTGTCTCTTTTTCTCATCTATCTATAAATCATCTATGTAATATCTATCTATTGTCTATCACATATACATTGATATTTCATCTATAGATCATTTATAGATAGATATATGATAGATTCAGTTTACAAGTTCTACTCCTTTACAGAACTTTGATTAATACTCTAGGTTCAAATATAACTTTTTTCTCCTAATAATGAATTATTTCTAGACATTTTTGTTACTTTAATGTTCTTAATTCCATGAATTCACAGTGTAACATGACTTTCTCATTTGATAAAAGTTCCCTATGGCCTGAGTTCAATGTCATCTCCCCAGACACCTGTAAAGTATAGGATCATGAGAAAGGATACACTGGAGTCTTTCAATGTCTAGTTGAGCAACAGGGGAAATAGGGTGAAGTTATCCATGTTAAGAATGAGGGAGATTCTGAAATGTCAATTTAAATAAATCAAAGAAAGAAGGGAGACCCATAGCAAAGGATAAGTTAGGCAGAGGGGTAGACTAAGTGGCAGAACCTAAAAAGTTGTCTTAAAGAAATGTGGTTTCTTTTCATGGGGGGTGAGTCAGAGACCAAAACCACAAGAGTGGTAAGCCTAAAGGGAATCTTTAAAAAACTGGCTTTCCCCTAATCCCATCAGTTAAAAAACTGAAATAAAAATAAAGTCTAGATGCACTAAAAAAATTTATGTTCTTATCTTTTTCATCCTTGAGATTTCTTTTAAATGAAAATGTTGAGCATCCATCAAATGGGACATCTTGATAATCAGCCAACAGAAAATTATTGAGAAACTGAAGTTGACTCTCCTTTACCCCCTCTACCCTCTGAGCTTTCTTTGTTTATATCAAAATAGAGATGATTCTAAGTCCAATAAAAAGGTAGATTTACAAATGATTTTTCTGTCAAAATGTATACTCAGTAAAGATTCTCTCAGCCAATACAAATAAGTACAGTGTTGGATTATGACATTTTAACTTTCAGCTTACTCTCCAGCACTATGCCTGCCCATGTGTCACCAAACTTCTTGCCATAATCATAATTGGCTGAACCTCTGAAGCTGTAAGACAGAACCAATTAAATGTTTTCCTGTATAAGAGTTGCTATGGTCATAGTATCTTAACGTACCATAGAAATAGAAACATGGAAGCCAGTGGTGCTGAGGGTAATTTGAACTCTAGGAGCTTGGATTAAGAGGTTTCAGAGAAGAATAATATTAGTATGTGGCCTAGAGTCCAATCTTGTGTTATTTTAGCAAAGAATGTGGTTGCTTTTTGCCCTTGTCCAAAAAAAAAAAAAAAAAAAAAAATCCGTCTGGTGCTAAATTAAAGAGTCTTACATTAGGGACATTGGCAGAAGAGATTTCAAAATAGCCTAGTATTGACTGTTATTAGTGGCCAGTCTCAATCAGATCTATAATGAAAAGAGAAAACTGATCAAAGAACAATGTAAAGTGTTCAAAGGTGACACAAGGAAGTGTACCAGAGCTAAGTCCTGAGCTCAATGAGATAGACAGACTAAAGAAGAACTGGGTACTAAATGGAATAAAGGGAGTAGTAACCTCAGAGCAAGTCTTCACCCAGCTCAGCTTCCAATTTATGAAAAAGAATCAGGAAAAGCTTAGGGCTGGGCTTGGTAGCACACACATTTAATCGCAGCACTCAGCACTTGGGAGGCAGAGGTAGGCAGATTTCATAATTCAAGGCCAACCTGATATAACAGAGCAAGTTTCAGGGCAGCGAATTTTAAGCAGTGAAGGAAAACATCAAAAGCAGAAAGTTGGTGAGAATGTATTTGAATGAGTGACCATGTTCCAGCCCTAATAAGCAGCAGAACTTGGCAGCTTCAGCCACATGGTTCTGGCTTTAGAGTCAAGGATACAAGAAAAGAGTTACAAAATGTCCCTCTGTGACTAAGGAAAGTTACTGAGGTCAGGAGTGTGGCAGAAGTGTTCCTGCATGGAGACCAAGAAAGGCTACTTCATGGAACTATAAAAGTGATGCCTGGTTTGCCTTGGAGATGTCCATGATGCCAGAGCCATGGGGAATGTGCTGAAAGAAACTGCTATCAAGGAGTGGAAACAACTAAAGAGAAAAGTAGTTGTAGTCAACAAGGCTGAAAGGACTTTGAGATCTGAAAAAATGCTTTGAAGATGCAGAGTTTGGAGTTTGCTCAGCTGGTTTTAGGCTCTGCTCTGCTCCAGGGTTCAGTATTTCTTCATGGTGCTCGCTTTTCTTCCTTTGGGAATGGCAATGTATATTCTATAGCACTGTATGTTGGAAAGTATGATGAATTTTTTTAAATTTTAATTTTATAGGAAAGCAAATCTTCATGGAATGCCACCAGTCTTCAAAAAGAGTGTGAACTTTGGTCTTTTAATCACTGTTGAGACTGTGATAAACAATGGGGACATTCTAAGTTGGACTGAATACATTTTTGCATTTTGATATGGCTATAAGCCTATGGAGGCCAGGGAGTAGAATGTGGAGGTTTAAATAAGAATGACCTCAATCATGTATCTCTTCTCATCATAATGCAGTAAAACTTAAATCAATTTAAATAAATAAATAAATAAATAAATAAATAAATAAATAGAATGTCCTCAAGTATGTAAGCTTGTATATTTCAATGTTTGGTAGCCAGGGAGTGGCACTTGTGGCCTTGTTGGAGGAAGTGTGTTACTGTGGGTTGGGCTTTGAGGTTTCAAATATTCAAGTCAGGTCCAGTGCTTGTCTCTTTCTGTTGTCTGCTAATCCTGATGAATCATATCTGCCTGCATGCCACCATGCTTCTACATGGTATTGGACTAAACCTCTGAAACTATAAGGTGGTTCCATTTTAATGTGTTCCTTTATGAGAGTTGCCATTGTCATGGTGTCTCTTCACAGCAATAGAATACAGACTAAGCCACAAAGTGTCCATTGATGGCTTAAACACACACACACACACACACACACACACACACACACACACACACACACGCACACAGGCACACACATGTAAGAGACAGAGATATATGAAAAAGCACTTTCATTTCTTGATGATGTGGCAGACTGCTTGCAACATTTTGCTTCAGGCCTAGTGTTTTCTCTGATTTCATCTCCAGGTTCTACATTTGTGATTGTGTCCTCTCATAGATAACAGGTTTGTTCAAGCAAGAGGAAAATACCTTAGATGAATCCAAATATTAATGAAGGGTAAAGGGACAAAGTTAATAGTCTATGCTCGAAATACTATGGTTTTAATTTTGAGTGTCTTTTCTCCAAGACACAAGAGTAATTAATCCAAAAATTGATGGACTTCCACCCCCTTTTGAAAGTTTTCTCTGTATCTAGGCATTTTTTCAGTTAGCCAAGTTCTAGAAGTTTGACATCAGTGAGTTCTCACAAGCCATCCATACTTTGTTGTTGTTTATTCCACTCGACGAATTTATAACATGAGGTCATGCTCTATCCATGAAGATTTACTTCCCATCTGCTCTCCATCTTTACTCTATTATTAGACCAGGCTTCTGGTTTTCTGATTCTGCATCATTTCTAGGACCTTTGAGGATGTCCATGAGAACCCTAGGCAGAGAACTGCATGGTAATCAGCATGACCCCAAAGACTGTCTACAGAAGAATGCTTGGTCTCTGTGATATTGGACTTCCATTGGATGAACCCCTGCTTACTTCCTATGAACAGTGAAGCCCATGACAGATGTTTAATGCAACCTCCAGTACAGGATGATATACTTGCTCCACCACCTATGTGTATTGACTTTCTGCTAAAAGGCTTTTAGCATAAATTTTAAGAATTAACCAAATACATCATAGGCCATTGCTGAGAATGCATGGTTTTTAACTATATTTCTCCTACATTGATTTCAGTTAATATATTTTAAGCACTCCCTTATTTTACTATGCCTTTTAATTTGTTATTCATTTGTTTCAAACCAGAACTTTACAGAAACACTCTAGGCCCACAGGAACTGAAATAGTTTGCTTTCATTATCTGGTAGACCTTCTCCAGTCAGTAGCCTTGGCAGAAACCACAAAACTGTACAAACTGGCAACTGTGGGTTTGTCTGTTCTCTATCGATTCTATTTCTGGAAAGAAACACACACACACACACACACACACACACACACACACACACACACATCAATGAATAAGCTATGTGATTGTACTCTTACTTTAAGATTCTGTCAGAAGTGGGACAGGGACATTTTGCAAGGAGGTCAGGATGGGACCTAAGGTCTTTCTATTTACATTTATGCATGAATTTTGATAGCTTTGACTGGGAAGTTTATCTCTGAGTGTTCTGCAATCTGAAATGTAGAAGTCTATTATTTCTAAATATGCTATTAAAATTGTGAAGTGCCATGAGTCAAATTGTTTAGAATCTAATAAGCTATATAATAAAATACTCATATAGGGCAGTTTTAAAACTTAATTTTTTTCTTCCAAGAAAAAAAACCCACCATAAAATTTTAAAGGGAAAAATGCACTTTTATTTTTTAAAAACTGAGAAACTCTGACCCTTAAATAGTTTTCTTCTGTGATCTATCACTATGTAGGGTTTTATTTACTTAATAATTTTTTAATTAATTTTGTTATGTTGCATGCCCTAGTGAAAAAGTTCTGCGTTTATCTTTAATAAGCTGTGTGCCCTTGGACCTTTCTTTTCTCATCCATTAAATACTCAATGATCAAAAAACCTCTAGTGACTGTCCTAATATTCAAATTCAAAGCCAGCCTTTGACAGCGCCAGAGAAATCTCTATAGTAGAAAAGATCATAGGTAGTGGAGAACAGAATTCTGTGAAGTGCACACATGCCTTCATACACATATACACGTTCAACAGAAAAACCAAAATAGCTCCTCTCTCCTCCTCCCCCAGCAATGACAATGCAGCCATCTGTTGGATGTTCCACTTCACTTAGCAGCTGCTCTCAGATACAGAAATCTGCATTCCTGCAGCTTGTGTGGTATGCGGGCAGCATGTGTGGGTACTAGCATTTGACACTCCCACCCAAAGGAATGGCTTTCATTGAATAAAAATGATCACAGGGGCTTCTTATTCTCCCACCTCACAAATGCCTGTTTCCTGACCATTGGCATTTGGGCTATCTCTACTCTTTTGTCTATTAAAATGACTGTCTTAGGCATTTCACATCAAGCAAGGATCTAAAACTGAAGAGGGCAACCAGGGAAAGGCTTCAGTAAAACCCGTGGCCTGCCAGAAACTCACTCCTCGAAGAAGAGGGAGCACAACAGCTGGAACATAAACTTCCATGTGACTTTTATTTCGTTCGTACCCCCAGCAATGTACTTAAGTACTGAAGAATAACCATTGTTCAAGTGGAATGTAGGAGGCTTGAAAAGCAGCATTAATCTTAACATCAAACTAAGAGAAAATATATACAATGGGCCTTTAAAAAAACAAAGCATAAAAGCATAAAAGGAACTTTGCTGAATAGTTCCCTCCCCAGACCATCTTTTCCACGTTGACATTTGTCTTCTGCATATATGTTATATAAAGTGGCATATCTTTTTAATTTTTGGTACTTGTAACATGGAGGTTGTGAGGAGCAGCGGTTACAAGCACAAACAAGAAAGGGTTCTGCAGGCTCTCGAAGAGAACCTTGTATAAAATTGGATCCTCTTTAGAGTGCATAATTTAGGACATTTGTTACAAGATTACTGTGGTTTTCTATAAATGTTAGTTTGCTGTATTATTTTCCATGAACTAGTTTTCCAAAACGGAGAATATTTTGCCCCCAAAACATGGAAGTACTAAAGCTCGATGAGACGCTGATTCATGGGGTGTCACCCAGAAACAGCTGGTCAACCATCTGCAGCCCAAGAGTCCTCTTATTTTTTTACTATATTAAGCTAATTCTTTATGGAGAGGGGAGGAAGACACATAAATCCTGGGAGAAAAAGCATGGCTTGTGTGAGAAATGAGGACTGACTTGTGCCAGCTAAGGGCTGGTGGCCCGATGTGCCGGTTGGGAAGGCCTCTTCTCATGCACACTAGACTCACAACTCTTCACTACGTATGCATTATTTTCTTTGCATCCTGTTCTTTGGGAAAAGGAAAGAAATGGTGACATGCCATTGATTTTTTTGTGGGGGTGGTCCAGATGAAAGCTCCCTCTGGAGCCAGAACCAACCATTTCAAAGCAGGCCTGAGTCTGCAAGGACAAGGATAAGCCTGGTATTCTCACCTGTGTGTTTGTCCTCTCATCTCTCAAGTGCACTAAATTAGAGTTCTTTACAGCCATGCATCTTGAGGTTAAGCATATTGGGCATAAAAATGATACAAGGTAGGGAGTTTTTTGTCAGAAACACTACATAAAAACAAGTAAATTTTTAGGCAATATTCCTTTACCTTAAAATTGGTAATACTGTATTAAAGTTGTGTACAACTAGAATTATCATTTTTGTTTTGTTTTGCTTTTCTTCCTGAGTTGGCAAGAGGCCTTATAGGCAAAGGAAGGATGGTTGCTGATGTTATCCCATTCATCCAGATGAGTATCTTTGAGGCAACTCATTCAGATATCTGAGCCAGATGACTGTTGACTGTGAGGAATGGAAGATGTTGGTAGGTACCCGGGTGTGTGCTGCTTTCTGGTGAGTATAATTATAGTTTTGCCTGATACTGTGTGTCTCTGGAGAACAATTTGGCCATGGGGATATTTTTAAATATTTTTCTTGAATCATCAAATCTTTTACCCATTCTTCCCATAAGCATGGATATACAATACCTTACACACACACACACACACACACACACAGAGAGAGAAAGAGAGAGAGAGAGAGAGAGAGAGAGAGAGAGAGAGAGAGAGAGAGAGAGAGAGCTTACTCATTTTATTTCTTTTTCTTGGTTTATTAGCATTAAGGTTTACATTTCTTTTATTGTGTATGCCACCACAGAACAAGATCAATCTTCATCCCTATAATAAATAAGCAAGAGAGAGAAACATTACTGCTTATAACTCTTGTGATATTAATAAGGCTCAGTCATAATTTACTGATCATCTGTAGTTTTTCTGGTATGTATCTATATGTCAAATCTATGCTAATATCCTAGAATAAGAGATAAATATACCTTCAATTGATAAGACACAGCATTTCTTAAAAGTATAGTGAAACCATCTGTACAACAGACTTTTGAGTATTTTATTCATTCCTTTTTACTTCATTCCTTATTTCATATAAAGATTGTTTTCCCGTCAGCAACACACATATCACGTGGACTACCCTTCAGGCTGTCAGTCACAGAAAAGATATACATATGCCCAGAGTATACACTTGTGCTTGTTCAGTGTTATTTGGGGAAAATATGTTGCATGTTCTCCTGGCTCTCCTAGTTTTACATCTTGAATAAATGCAATTTATTCTAATTTATGGTAACTGTTTGCAAGGCTCCTTTTCCATTTTCTCATTTATAAAGAGGTTATTTACTGGAAGTGGAACACAGTAGAAACATGAATTTGGAAAATCAAGTGGATTCAGGTAGAAAAACTGAGTGGACTTTGGTTTTGTGTCAGCACTGTGCACAAGAGCTTGTGGTAAGGACATCTCTTGTAACATTTTTATGCCTCTTTAAATATAAGAATAAATTAAGGGAGAACTTTTTTCATGCTTCTTAAAAAAGCCTTATACAATTGAGCTAATTGCCTCCCCCTCCTCTCTCGTTCTCTATTCTTGTATTTATATAGCAGCTATCACAATAGTAGCTACACACACTGATAAGAGAACTAGTTAAAAAGTAGGAGGAAGCTTACAGAGAGGGGAAAGGTTTCTTTTCCTAGGACAAGATTACTCTAAGAACAAAAGACAACAAGAAGAACTGTCCCTATTTTCCTCAAGTCTAGCAGATTTTTTTTAAGAAACCATTGCTCATCACCATCACTAGTATCCATTCCACAAAATAGAAACAGAAGGTACTCTACCCAATTCATTCTATGAAGCCACAATTACTCTGATACCTAAACCAAACAAAGACCTCTAACAAAGAAAGAAAACTTCAGACCAATTTCCCTTATGAATATCAATGCAAAAATAGTCAATAAAATTCTTGCAAACTGAATCCAGGAACACATCAAAACATTCATCCACCATGATCAAGTAGGCTTCATCCCAGGTTTGCAGGGATGGTTCAATATATGGAAAGCCAACAAAGTAATCAACTATATAAACAAACTCAAAGATGAAAACCATATGATCATCTCACTAGATGCTGAGAAACATTTGACAAAATCCATCACCCCTTCATGATAAAAGTCTTGGAAAGATCAGGAATTCAATGCCTAAACTTAAACAAAGTAAAAGCAATATACAGCAAACCAGTAGCCAACATCAAACTAAATGGAGAGAAACTTGAAGCAATGCACTAAAATCAGGGACTAGACAAGGCTGCCCACTCTCTCCCTACCTATTCAATATCGTACTTGAAGTCCTAGCCAGAGCTATTAGACAACAAAAGGAGATCAAACAGAAACAACTTGGAAAGGAAGAAGTCAAATATCACTATTTGCTGATGGAATGATAGTATACTTAAGTGACCTCAAAAATTCCACCAGAGAACTTCTAAACCTGATAAACAACTTTAGAAAAGTAGCTGGACATAAAATTAACTCAAACAAATCAGTGGCCTTCTTCTACAGAATGGATAAACAGGCTGAGAAAGAAATTAGGAAAATAACACCCTTTACAATAGTCACAAATAATATAAAATACTTGGTATGACTCTAACTAAGCAAGTAAAGTATCTATATAACAAGAACTTCAAGTCTCTGAAGAAGGAAATTGAAGAAGATCTCAGAAGATGGAAAGTTCTCTCATGCTCATGGATTGGCAGGATTAACATAGTAAAAATGGCCATCTTGCCGAAAGCAATCTACAGATTCAATGCAATTCTCATCAAAATTCCAACTCAGTTCTTCACAGAGTAATTTGCAAATTCATCTGGAATAATGAGAAACCTAGGATAGGGAAAACTATTCTCAACAATAAAAGAATCTCTGGTGGAATCACCATCCCAGACCTTAACATGTACTACAGAACAATTGTGATTTAAAAAAAAAAAAAAAAAAAACCAACAACAACAAAACAAAACAAAAAAACTGCATGGTATTGGAGCAGTGACAGGCAGGTGGATCAATGGAATAGAACTGAAGACATAGAAATGAACTTACACACTATGGTCACTTAATCTTTGACAAGGGAGCTAAAACCATCCATTGGAAAATAGACAGCATTTTCAACAAATGGTGCTGGCTCAACTGGCAGTTAGCATGTAGAAGAATGCAAATCAATCCATTCTTTCTCCTTGTACAAAGCTCAAGTCCAAGTAGATCAAGGACCTCCACATCAAACCAGATACACTGAAACTAATAGAAAAGAAAGTGGAGAATAGCCTCAAGCACATGGGCACAGGGGAACAGAACACCAATTTCCTGAACACCAATAGCTTATGCTCTAAGATCAACAATTGACAAATGGGACCTCATAAAATTACAAAGCTTCTGTAAGGCAAAAGACACTGTCAATAGGACAAAATGGTAACCAAAAAATTGGGAAAAGATCTTTACCAATCCTATATCTGAGAGAGGGCTAATATTCAATTATACAAAGAACTCAAGAAGTTAGACTCCAAAGAACCAAATAACTGTATTAAAAAATTGGGTACAGAGCTAAACAAAGAATTCTCAACTGACGAATACCGAATGGCTGAGAAGCACCTAAAGAACTGTTCAAATCCTTCGTCAACAGGGAATGAAAATCAAAACAACCCTGATATTCCACCTCACATCAGTCAGAATGGCTAGGATAAAAAACTCAGGTGACAGCAGATGCTGGAGAGGTTGTGGAGAAAGAGGAACACTCCTTCACTGCTGGTGGGATTGCAAGCTGGTACAACCACTCTGAAAATCAGTTTGGTGGTTCCTATGGCAATTGGACATAGTACTACCAGAGGACCCAGATATACCACTCTTGGGTATATATCCAGAAGATGCTCCAACATGTAATAAGGACACTCGCTCCACTGTATTCAAAGCAGTCTTATTTATAAAAGCCAGAAACTGGAAACAACCGAGATGTACCTCAACAGAGGAATGGATACAGAAAATGTGGTACATCTACACAATGGAGTACTACTCAGTGATTAAAAAAAATGATTTTATGAAATGCTTAGGGAAATGGATGGATGTGGAGAATATCATCCTGAGTGTGCTAACCCAATCACAAAAGAACACACATAGTATGAACTCTCTGATAAGTGGATATTAGCCAAAAAATTGGAATACACAAAGTACAAACCACAAACTATAAGAAATTCAAGAAGAAGGAAGACTAAAGTGTGGACACTTCGTTCCTTCTTAAAAGGGGGAACAAAATACCCATGGAAGGAATTGCAGAGACTAAGTATGGAGCAGAGACTGAAAGAACGACAATCCAGAGACTACTTCACCTGGGAATCCTTCCCATATTCAATCATCAAATCCAGACACTATTGTGGATACCAGCAAGTGCTACCTGACAGGAGCCTGATATAGCTGTCTCCTGAGAGGCTCTGACAGTGCATGACTAATACAGAAGTAGAGGCTCACAGCCATCCAGTGGACTGAGCACAAGGTCCCCAATGAAGGCGCTAGAGAAAGGACCCAAGGAGGTAAAGAGCTTGCAGCCCCTTAGGGGGAACAACAATATGAATTAACTAGTACCCTCAGAGCTCCCAGGGACTAAACCACCAAACAAAGAGTACACATGGTGGGACTAATGGCTCCAGCAGTATATGTATAGCAGAGGATGGCCTAGTCTGTCATCATGGGCAAGATTGGCCCTTGGCCCTGTGAAGGTTCTATGCCCCAGTGTAGGGGAATGTCAGGGCCAGGAAGCTGGAGAGGGTGGGTTGGTGAGCAGGGGGAGAGGGGAGGGAACAGGGTTTTTTATTTTATTTTTTTATTTTTTTCATAGGGGAAACTGGGAAAGGAGATATCGTATGACATGTAAATAAAGAAAATATGTAATAAAAAAAAAGAGAAATCATTGCCATAACCATCATTAGTATGAATTTTCTCAAACTACTTGTTCAAGACAAACTCCCTTTGCACAATGCTGTGCCCTGCCTTCGTTCTTGCCACTGGGACTCTTGTCTGAAGGGACCAAATAGTGGTAATGAAGTCTCCAAAGGGAGAATACTGAGGTGGTTACAGGAGAAGTAGATACTTCAGATGTCCTTTGGAACGCTCATGAAATCCCATTTCCTGCTGAATGGTGGAAGTTACCTTGCTAATCTTATTATGTGGATTTCTATAAATACAGCTACTGATGCTGAAAGTAATAAGCTATACAAGTGAGATGTGCCATGTTCCATATATGTTTCTCAACCATATCTGTATGTGTGTATGTATGAATTACTTAATCCTTGTAACATTTTTATATAGCATACCCTGTTACACTTAGTAAGGTCACATAAAAAAAGTCAAGTGAACTCTGGGGAGGTGAAGTAAGACGTGTATGGGGATTGTTATTTGAACATTTGGACATCTCATGTGAACATTTGTGGTTTTAACTACCATACCATTGTGATGTTAGCTTGCTATCATTTTAGCCTGAACATAATTCTTGTGTGACTTTGAAGACTGCTTGTGAAAAGCTTTGAAGACTCAGATGTTAAAGGATTAACTGGCTTCCTGCTGGAGGTGGGCTCTATAAGTTCCCTCTCCCTACTGTCAGATATTTCATGTAAGGTCCCTCCCTTTGATTCCTGAGAGTCTCTTACCTCTCAGGTCTCTGATGTATTTGGGAGGGTTCCCCCAACCTCCTATTTCCTGAGGTTGCCTATTTCCATTCTTTCTGCTGGCCCTCAGGATTTTAGTCTTTTTCCCTCACCCAATACCAGTTCAGGATCCCCTCTCCCCTCCCAGTCCTCCTTCCTCCCTCCTCCATCCACTTTTCTTCCCAGGTTCCTCCCTCCCTCCCCACTTGTGATTGCCTTCTTCTCTCTCCAAAGTGGGACTGAGGCATCCTCACTTGGGCACTTCAGCTTGCTGATCTTTCTGAGTTCTGTGGACTGTATTCACTAATAAGTGGATACATACCATGCATGCCCTTTTGGGTCTGAGTTACCCCACTCAGGATGATATTTTCTAGGTCCATCCATTTGCATGCAAAACCCAGGATGTCCTCATTCTTAATAGCTGAGTAGTATCCCATTATGTAAATGAAACACATTTTCTGTATCCATTCTTCTTTCCTGGGACATCTACGTTGTTTCCAGATTCTGGCTATCTCAAATAAGGCCACTATGAACACTGTGGAACATGTGCCCCTGTGGCATGGTGGGACATCTTTTGAGTATGTTCCCAAAAGTGGTATTGCTGGGCCTTCAGGTAGATCTATTTCCAACTTTCTGAGGAACCTCCAGGTTGATTTCTAGAGTGGTTGTACCAGTTTACAATCCCACCAGCAATGGAGGAGTGTTCCTCTTTCTCACATCCTCTCCAACATGTGCTGTTACCTGAGGTTTTGATCTTAGCCATTCTGATTGGTGCAAGGTCTCAGGGTCATTTAGTTTTGGATTTCTCTGATCACTAAGGGCTAACATTTCTCTAGGTGCTTCTCAGCCATTCAAAATTCTTCAGTTGTGAATTCATAGTTTAGTTCTATACCCCATTTTTTGTTTGGGTTATTTGGATTCTTTGGTGATTAATTTCTTGAGTTCTTTATATATTTTGGATATTAGCCTTCTATCAGATATGGGGTTAGTAAAGAATTTTTCCCAATCAATAGGTTAAGTGAGGGATGGAGTTGCCATCCCACAGTCACATCTCTGACCTATAATTGTTCCTGTGTGAAAGAATTACAGGGATGGAAATGGAGAGGAGACTGAGGAAAAGAAGGTCCAGCACCAGGCCCAAAGTGGGATCTAGCTCAAGGGGAGGTTCCAAGACCTGATACTATTACTGAGGCTATAGAGCTCTGACAAAAAGAGACCTAGCATGACTGTCCTTTAAAAGACCCAACAAGCAGTTGAAAGAGTCAGATGCAGATATTTGCAGCCAACCAATGGACAGAAGCAGCTGACTCCTGTTGTTGAATTAGGGAAGGCTGAAAGAAGATAAGAAGAATGGTGATCCTGTAGGAGGACCAGCAGTCTCAATCTGGAGCCCCGAAATCTCTCAAACACTGGACCACCAAACAGACAGCATACACCAGCTGATATGAGGCCCCCAACACACATACAGTAGAGGACTTCTTGGTCTGTATTCATTCAGAGTTGATGCACCTAACCCTGGGACTGGAGGCCTCAGGGAGTTTAGAGGTCAGGTGGGGTGTGGGATGGGGACATCCACATGGAGACGGGGTGGAGAATAGGGGAAGGAGGTGTGGGATGTGGAGCAGTCTGAGGGTAGATGGGGGGCAGGGTATAGAATATGGAGTATAAAAATAAATTTAAAAAAATTAAAGAATTAACTGGCAAATGGTGAGCTTTGGGAACTCGTGAATCACAAGGATGCCAGCCTTATTCATAGATTCACAGTTCAGTGGCACAGAAAGGTTGTAGAAAGTAGGAGGTCTGGCCTTGAGGGAGGAAATAAGTCACTAGATGCATGACAATAAAGGTTATCAAATTCTTCTCTTGTTCTATTTCCTGGCCACTTCCTATGAGCTACTTTGTTCCATCAATGGTCCCTGCCATATTGCTACACTATCAAAGTACAGCAACATAAAACAGGGCAAAACTGTAGAAAACATAAAACCTTTGACTCAAAATTTGTCCTGCCTACAAGAAATGCAGGGTCATAAATGGAGCAGAGATGGATGGAATGGCCCATCAATGACTGGCCAATTTGATACCCATCCCTGGGCAAGAACTAATCTCTGAAACTATTAATGATACTCTGTTATGGCTGCAGATTGGAGCCTAGCATAACTGTCCTCTGAGAGGCTCCACCCAACAGCTGACCAAAACAGTTGCAGAGACCCACAGCCAAACATTAGACAGAGCTCAAGAAGTCTTGTGGAAGAGTTGGGGGAAAGATTGAGGAACATGTTAGGGATAGGGACTCCATAAGGATACCAACAGGATCTACTGACCTGGAGTCTCGGAGTCTCCCAGAGACTGAACCATCAACAAAATACTGAACATGGGCTGGACATAGACCTGCCATAATATGTAGCAGAGACAGTGTGATGGGGACTCGATAGAAAGAAGCCTGTAATAGGTATGTAAACTGAATAAAAAATTAATAGAAAAAAGAAATGAATGTAGTATTAGTAAGAAATATTAAAAAAAAAAAAGGAACCCAATGTGAAATTCAATGATCATGTATAAAAGCTTCTGAAACTAAGAAACAGAATCACTCCTTCCTCTAGTAAGTCGGCTCCCCAAGGAACAATGATGAAGAAAATAGAATGACTAACTGGCTGGTATAGGCTTCTGCCTCAAATTAACATGTAAGTCTCAGAGTGAATCAGAAATCAAATCTGCAAAATGTTAAAGAAATATGATAAGAAGACCTGGTTTCTGGTCCAACTAATCAGGCAACTGTATTATTTGTCTTATTGTTGGGCCAAAATACCAAATAAATACAACTTAAGGAATAAAGGGTTATTTTGCCCCATAGTTTGAGGGTATAGTCCTCCGTGACAAGGAAATCATGGCATCATGAGCTTGAGGTGATGGAACACATTGCATATCTGTTAGGGAGCAGATAGAGAGGAATGTTCAGGATCAGTGTGTAACCTTCCTTTTGAAATAAACCATCAATGACTTATTTACTTATTCAAATGTTCCTTCTTTCACATCTTGCTTGTTTAGAGCTTTATATAATGCTATTAATGCTAATTAAGTTAAAAGAAGAAGAAAAAAAGAAAGAAAGAAAGAGAGAAAGAAAGAAAGAAAGAAAGAAAGAAAGCAAGAGAGAGAGAAAGAGAGAGAGAAAGAGAGAAAGAAAGAAGGAAGGATAGTCCCCCAATAACTGGAGTGAACGCTTACACTGGAAAGAAGGAAGGAAGGAAGGAAGGAAGGAAGGAAGGAAGGAAGGAAGGAAGGAAGGAAGGAAGGAGGGAGGGAAATAAGGGAGGGAGGGAGGAAGGAAGGAAGAAAAAAGAATTCTGTCCTGGAATGTAATAGGATATAGAGAGGCACAGGCCCCATGATGAGTCAAGAAGGCTTTCTAGAAGAGGCTCAAAGGGCATTAATGGCAGTTGACAGACCAAAGAAGCATTTATTCAATTCTATTTATGCAATCAATCTCTCTGTTAATATAAGGTATATGAAGATGATATATACAGCAACCCTGGGGCTAAAAGAAAAAAAAGTCTTGCTCTGAGTCACATAATTCTTGTAGGCTCCAAGTCTGTATCCAAATCTTTCTACATTCTTGCTGCACATGACTGAAATTTATTCAGGCAGCTAGTGGAGACACAACCTCCAACTCTCAGTGTGCATGCAGTTTTACTCCATGTCTACTCCTCTTGCTCTACCCTGAGCCATTGGTACAAACAGGCATAGGCGAGTCCTTCCACTTTTCTGCTCATCTCTATCTTTCATGCTGGAAACCTGGCATCTGAACAAAAATCAGCATTCAGATATGGGAGGTCTGTGCCTTCCTGAAGTTGAGCATCAGATATGTGGTACATGGATCAGCACAAGGCCAGCAACTGGGTATACCAGTCACTTTTGTGTTGCTATGACAAAAGTACCTAAGAGAAATAACTTAGAGAGGAGGGCTCATGTTGGTTCACATTTAGAAGTATCTGTCCATCATGGATAAGAAGGCACAGTGTTCACAGCAATACAGAATGCTACAGTCTCATGCCACAGCTGGTCAGGTGCACAGAATTGTGGGTTACAATCCACAAAGTCTTGCCTTTACTGATGGCTTTTACCAAACAAGCTTCACTCTCTAAAGTGCCTACAATTTTCCAATATATTGTCAACAGCTTGAGAAAAAAAAAGCATATGGGAATGTCACACACAAAGGACAGAAGTTAAAAATGTTGCCCTTTCATGACTTACTTTCACAGAACTCTGCAACTACTAGGAGAAATCATCAGGAAAATACTTTCTGGGATAGGAATAGTGAAGAAATGACTAAAAGAGATTTCAGTCACTCATTAAAAAGTGCCACATATACACAAGTGAGACCACATGAAATTAAAAAAACTTCTCAGCGAATATGCAGAGGTGACACAGTGGGTAAGATGAAAAGGTAAGAACTTGAGTTTGAATCTAGAGAAGCTATACGAAATCAGGTATGATAGAATACTTCTGTAATGCTAGTGGTCCTTCATCGAGGTGGGAAGAAGTCAAGACAGAGTCTAAGACTGGGACAGACTGCAGCAGTATGATCTCAAGCAACCAAGAGATCCAGTCTCAAAAAAGATGAAAGATGAGCACTTACCTCTAACACTGTTCTCTGTCCTCCATTCA
This sequence comes from Montemys delectorum, assembly GCA_019843815.1. Classification (NCBI taxonomy): domain Eukaryota; kingdom Metazoa; phylum Chordata; class Mammalia; order Rodentia; family Muridae; genus Montemys; species Montemys delectorum. Next base: position 65,711 of record JADRCD010227789.1, read on the forward strand.
TATTCTGTGGAATTCACATACCCACACTGATGCACACATCCAGGAACACATGTAACATACACACACACACACACACACACACACACACACACACACACAGACTTTTGCAGAACAAAGAAAAGAATCAACAAAATGAACACATAACCTAAAGAATGGGGAAAATAATCTTACCAAGGAGTTAATATCTAAGATACATAAACAACTGAACAAACAAACAATCCATAAATAAATATGCAAAGAATAGTATTTGGTCAAATGAAATTGAAGAGACGTTTCTCAAAAGAAAAAGTTCAACCTTCTTAGCTATCAGAGAATTATAAATTAAAACTACTGTAGAGTTCCTTCTCAGCCCAGTAAGAATAGCCCTCATACACACACACACACACACACACACACACACCCGAGTGCTTGTGTGTGTGTGTGTGTGTGTATGTGTGTAAGCAACAATAATAATCAAAGAAAAAGAGGTTATCATCTTGAGAGTAAGGGGCACAGACATGGTTTGAGAAAGAGTATCTAACAGGGCAAGAGGGAGGAGAGTGATGTAATTCTATTTCAAATAAAACACATTAAAATACAATTAGCCAATGATCTAGATTTTTTAAAAAAAGATCCTTTACAATTAGTATGACACTATAGAAGAAAATCACTACTATGGTAGTTCCTCAAAAAAGATAAGTAAAAGAAAGAAAGAAAGAAAAAAGAAAGAAAGGAAGGAAGGAAAGGAGGAAGGAAGGAAGAAAAAATCAGAACTTCCATATGATCCAACTATAGTCACTTCTGAGTATACCTCTAAAGGAACTTAAGTCAGTTCATCAGAGAGATATTTGCATATCTATGATTGTTGCCACATCATTTCTAGTAGCCAAGAAATGGAGCCAGCATAGATGCTTATCAATAAAAGAATGGATGGATGAGAAAAGTTACACATGCACAATGGAGATTTATTCAGATATTAAGAAGAGTTAAATCATAACATTTGCATGAAAATTGATGGTAGACTGTAGATTTTCAATATTTACATACACACATACACCAACCCACAGATATGTATTGAAACTAAGTGAGGTACCATGTGGAAAGAGGAAATAAGGAATAGGGAAATAGGGAAAGTAGAGGGTATGATTTTTTTATTTATTTTTGTTTTTTATTTTGGATATAAATATGTATCATGCAGATAGAAGGAGTATAATTCATAAATAGGCAGTTATGGCAAAATGAAATGGGTGGGAATGAATAGGAGAAAAATACACACACATATCTTGAAGTGTAAAGAAGGAAAAGAAGCCAAGAAGACTGCAGCAGTAGTGGTAAATGCAAATGCAATAGCTTCCAATAGCCAGACAAATCATCTGCAGACTGGCTTCATTTACAGAAGCAAGATACAACTTAACATTGTTGAATACCTTGCCCCAACTCTTAGAATAAATGATAGCTGGTTTAATGTGCTGTTAGTCAGATCCCAACCCTAATTCCTATATTTTCTGTTATAACACATGGCCAACTTCAAAGTCTTTAAGAAATAAAATGGAAGGTTATACTCAGTCTCTTCTTTAGAATCACTCAAAACGCCACTGCACTGCTCAGGATGTGATGAATGCTCTGATCACCTGTGCTTAGCCTCTCCTGCTTCATGCTCACTTTCCCTTGGTATTGTTTCTCAACATTCTCTCCAGCACTCTGTTTCTTTCCTTTCCTGCATATCCATTTCTTACTTAATGGGCCCGATCTCAAGCAGAGTGATTCATTCTAATTGACTCATGGACAATTCAGGAACATGGGGCTCATTCTTTTTATTTCCATAATTATCAATGTTGTAAGTTTTTTTCAATGTCTGTTGTTTCTTTCTTAAACTATATTTCATCAGGTCTTTTTGTTACAGGTATAGCTAGCAAGGTCATTACTTCTTGTTTACACTGTTTTGCATCAATCAGCCTTTCTTTGCTGTGGCAAAATAAACATGATGGTTAAGGTATCAATTGTCAACTTGATGATATCTAGAATCCCCTGTGAAATGAGGCTCTGGGCACGCCTGAGAGATTAACTTGATCAGTTAAACTGAGATGAGAAAACTCACCTACTATGAGTGGCATTGTTGCCTGGTCTGGGATACTGAACTGTATAAAAAGGAGAAAGTGAGCTTATTATAAAAATACACTGTCTCTGTTTCATGACTTGGATACTTGAGGAAAGCTGCCTCAATTGCTGCTGTCATGACGTCCTCTACGACAGACTACAACGTTGAACAGTGAATGCAAACAAACCCCTCCTTTCTTATGTTGCTGTTAGAGTATTTTATCAGAACAATTGGAAGAACAACTAAAGTAATATTCAGCACATGGACTGAGAAAATATTCATTTTGCTCCTGTTTCTAGAGGTGTCAGTCATGGTAGCTTTCTCCATTTTTCCAGGGCCTGTAGTGCGATGGTGGACACATAGTGGAAATTATAGTGGAATAAAGCTAGTCAGTTTATGTTGAGGGAGGGATGGAGGGAGGGAAGGAGAGAAGGAGAGAGAGAGAGGAATAAGAACAAGAAGAACAAAAGAATAAGAGGAAGAAGAACAAGAACAAACGAACTAGAACAAGAGGAGAGAGAGAAAAGCATACCTTCAAAGGTACAGGCGTAGTAAACAGTGGCCTACATCTACCAATGAGGACCTAGATTCTAGTAGCTCCTTTGATTTTGACCACATGAGTGGGTAAACCCCTTGGTAAGTCCATGACTTGATGGTTCAATAATTACTTCTCAGAGGTATGGTGAGCTAGAGACTAGGGCTTCAACACCAGTGCCTGTGAAGGATATCTTATAGCCACACCATAGCAGTACTGTATAAAGATTTTGACTAATTGTATCTCTGCCCATCAGATGAATACTTTTTATCATTCCTCTCACTATGCCCCTTTCCTGTTTAGAAGTTTTGAGCGAATCTGTGAAGTGATTCCATGGTAATGTGTTTAATCTACATATTTGAAGGAATTAGAGGTGTATGTGCAATAAATTGTTTTTCCAATTTTACTATCCTAATGTAGCTAATGATACTCAAAATATTAATGAAGTCAAACATTAATACTGAGCATTCAGGTTGTATGGGAGTTATGAGCCATCTTGACATGAACACCATTGACCATGTCTTAACTTTTTTTATTGGGTAGGTTTGCTTTAGCAGAAAATCTGCTGAGGTACAGGTAAAACTGATTCTTCACATAATTATCTGACACTGGACACTATCCTAAAAGCTCAAGGTCCAGTGAGTTTTGTCTTGAGACGTAAGAAAGAAGGAAGGTTCAAAAAGAAGCCTCAGGGTTGAAAAAGTAGAAGGCCCAGATTTTCTGGGAATATAACTCAGAATAGCACCTTTGACATCTACTCATACTTCAAGATCCTGTAGAAAGACCCTGGCAGGCATAGAGGTCATAAAATGTTCTTCCTTCTGAGGACTTAGCTTTCCAGTTGTTTGTTAGATGGTCATTTTCTACCCTCTTTCTAATCCTCTAATTTCTCTCTCTCTCTCTCTCTCTCTCTCTCTCTCTGACTCTGTCTCTCTGCTTCTCTGTCTCTCTCTGTCTCTCTGTTTCTCTCTCTCTCTCTCTCTGTTTCACTGTCTCTCTATGTCTCTCTCTCTCTCTGTCTCCTTACCCCTCCCCTTTCCCTCTCTTCTCTTTTTCTCTGTTTCTTATGACTGTTCCTAATTTTCTAATTGCTTTCCACTCTGTTTCCCTCTCTCTAAACACCATCTCTATTCCTTAACTGAATAAAATTATAATCTGCTGTACATATTTAGCATATTCATTAAGGGAATTTTCATACTAATACTCAAGTTAATATTGCTTTGTTATTCATTTTCTCAAAACCAAAACTATGTCAAGACAAAAATGTTATTGCATGGGTTGGGAGAAGCTTAAATGCTCATTTTCATTTTCTAAAGTGACAAGCAGCTGAAATAACTGAAAGAAAGATGCCACTGTGGTCTGAGAACTTAAGTCAGTTTCAAGAAGGGCAAAGAAAAAAGAACTTGCTAGTAAAAAAAAAAAAAAATAAGAGGGAGAAGGAACTCAGAGACTAAAGGTGTAAATAAAAATATATCACAATAGCAATAAAAATACCTAGAAACTTGAGTATCCAGACCCTTGTTTCTGGCCATGGTCTTTTCCTTCTAGACCTAGACCCAGGTGTGATTGCAATATATTCCAAAGAAATTCTGAAGAACACACACTGCCACTTTACACTATGTCTGGTTTCGGTCATTTGAGAACGATATATAAATGCTGATGTTTGTGTTAGCCTGCCTGTGCTTCTTTTCCTGTACAAAGTATCTTCTTTTAGGGGAACATTTTTTTTTATCTCCTTCCCTCTGTGTAGTTAAAAGTGTGGCACTGGAAAGCAAAAGCAAAAGGAAACAGAGAAGCAAGAACAAACCTATGTTCAGACAGTTTCAGAAAGGTTTGGATTCAGTTTAGTACAGAAAGTACACTTAGCTCTTCTCCTGTATGTGCATCTGCATGTCTGTCCCCCACAAGCACAGCAGAAAAAGCCCCACTTTCTGTGGTGGAAGTAATGCACAGCAGAAACTGCCTTTGTGCTGCTGGATATTAATGCTAATGTTCAAGAGTTAAATATAGCAGAAAGCAAGTGTGTTGGAAGGGAAAAATACTGAAGCAACTAGCTTTACACTGCAAGGGGTTAGGTAGAGTAGGCAAGATGTTATTATTGAGCACTAGAATAAATGGAAAACGTGGTAGGCTATTAAGAGAAGATGGGGTATGGATGTGAGACTCAGTCACACTAATCTAATGTCCTCAGTACAAATGGAAACACAAGAATATCCTATGCTAGGGTTTGGATGAAATGTCTCAAATAAAGATACAAGCCTGTCATTATTATGCATAATAGTTAAATGATATTAAAATGATGATTAATAAGATGGATCAATATGAATTGTGCCCTACACCCCTTAATTCTCTAGTAAACTCATAAGTCATAATACAATACAAATTTTATTATTCTGCCTGTTTCCCATTGCCTAATTATGAAATACAATTTTGAAAATTCTAGAAAAAAATGCTTTACGAGTGCATTAGCTATTTTTATGATTACAGTGACAAACACCTGGTAAAAGCACTCAGAAGAAAAGGCTGTGTGCTTTGGCAAATGGTTTGAATAGGTATATCTCATCTTGGTGGAGAAGGCATAGCGGGCCGTGTCATTCTTCACTTGCAGTCAAGAATCAGAGAAAGATATAATTTGAGGCTCATGTGTCTCCCACCTTTATATTCAGTCTGAAGCTTCAGCAATGGGAAGGAATCCCTCATATTTTTTACTATTACAGGTCATTCACAAGGATATTAATTGCAGTAAATGAATGGCTGTACGCCTTATTCACCTATGCCCTGTAGCTGTGGAGAACCCTTGCTCTTTCTCCATAAACTAGAGTAGCTGACTGACTCTATGCCTGTTCATAACTTTATCTCACTACATCTTTAGCTAATAGACCTGTCCCCAGGGCTTAGGATGATCATTGCACTCAGTGAATGCTCAGGAAATCTTTGAAAAATCAGCATGGATATTATGTCCAGCTAAATGGATACTTACACAAGTCATTAAATGTTACAACATATAATAAGAACTCTTTCAAGTTTTGCAATACTGAATGTAAACTAAAACCAAAAGGCTACATACATTCTCTCACTTACTACCTTGGAACCATATATAAGTCAGTTGGTATCTTTATCTTTTTGAGCTCAGTTTTTCTGTAAAAAAGAATTCAGAGTTACCTCTCTCTCTTTCATATGGGCATGGTGACGTTTAAAGGTTCATACTTGGATAGGCATGGTAATGCTCAACCCTAATTCCAGCATTCCAGGTGCTGGGACATGAATGAATTTGAAGTTAGCATGGACTACATAGAAAAACTCTGTCTCAAAAGTAAAGTGAAGCAAAACTAGTCAGCATGTTATTGAAACAGTACTGGAAAAATAGTAAATAACCAACAGATACTAAATATACTGCAATTGAGTTTGAATTCTATGTGGACAAAACAAAAGGTGAGAGCTTTTTCCCAAAGTAATATCAGATGCAAAGATATTTGACTGAAGGACAGTTTGCTAGCTATTTACTCAACATAAATGAAGTACCTCTGTAAACTCTACCATTGAACGAAATTGTGATAGATAATGAGGAGAACCAAGGAGAGTCTATTCATTTCAAAAGAAAATCGACAAGTAAGCAACTACTGTTTAAGGAAATGAAAAGTCCATGAACAAAAAAACAATCTGGATCAAAGTTGTGATTTGACAAGGTCATTGGGTCAAGACATCAAAACAAGGATATCTGAGAGAATGATATTAAATGTGGCCCCTTCATCAAGGATAGATTGTGTAGAAAGGTGAAGGTCCAATGCTCAGAAGAAGTTTTTCATCATAGTGATTCCTAGAAACAAGAGAGCCAGTGTCAGTCACAAGCAGAATGCACAAGATGATTCTGTTTGGGCCTTGATTCTCAAATTTCAAGATAGAAAAAATGCTTAAATGAATAATAAACAGGGCTTATCATGGACACATAAAGTTAAAATCTAGGGGTGGTATAATTATTAGAATAAAGATAGATCAGAAGCCTGAAAAAGTAGAAGGTATGCTTGCTTTAAATCAAGCCAATTTCTGGTTGAACTGAAATAAGACAATATAGAGCATTAGGGAAAGAACACTTTGTCAAGTCTTTATAGTCACAATTTTATTTTTCTCTTTAGCTAACAGTATAAGTAATTAATTTTCAATCCTATGATATGAAATTAACAGTGCCCCTATGCATTCTGCTTTGACACTACTGGCTCAGAAATTTAGGCTAACTGTAGAAAAAGGCAACAAAGGAACTTGGCAGCAGCTGATAGGCACACTGTAAAGGAGAAGTAAAAGCAAAAGAAGATGAAGACAAAGATGAAGAATGAGAGGAGGAAAAAGAGGAGCAGGAGGAGGAGAAGGAAGAGAAAAAGAAGAAGTAGTAGTAGTAGAAGAGGAGGAAGAGGAGGAAGCTGCAGCAGCAGCAGTAGACCAACATGGACCACAGAAAAGAAAACTAAACTGAAATAAATAACAAATGAATGAATGACATTCTTCAGACTCAAGAAAGATTAACTACTTGATTCAGTGATGTTAATAGAGATTAGACCTGTGTGGTAGTTTGAATAACTTTGGCTTCCACATATTCATGTCTTTGAATGGTTGGCCATAAAGATTGGTACTATTAGAAAATGTGACCTTACTGGATGAGACGTAGCATTGTTTGAGGAAGTGTGTCACTGTGGAGGTAGACTTTGAGGCCTTCTATGCTCAAGTTTTGCCCAACATAGAAGGTAGTCTCATTTTGGCTGCCTTTGGATCAAGATGTAGAACTCTTGGCTCCTCCAGTATCATGTCTGCCTGGGTGCTGGCTGCCATGCTTCTTGCCATGAAGACCATAGACTGAACCTGTAAAATGGTAAACTAGTCAAAATTAAATGTTTACCATTATAAGAGTTGCCTTGGTCATGGTGTCTCTTCACAGCAATACAACCCTCACTAAGACAACCTAGAAAAGGTACAGAAAACAAGTCACTCCCTTTCCCCAACTCTGGGGAAATGGCCTAAGATGTTAAAAAGAGTCTACACATTAGAGTGAGGTTTCTGAAACTCCTTTTGTGAGGCTATAAAGCAGTGGTTTTCAGCCTTCCTAATGCTGCAAGCCTTTTTTTCTTTTTCTTTTTTCTTTTCTTTTTCTTTTTTAAGTCTTTATTTAATGCAGTTCATGTTGTGGTGTGCTCAACTATAAAATTATTTCACTGCTATTTCATAACTATTTTTTATTATTATGAATTATAATGTATTGTTATGAACTATAATGTTATAAAATGTAATGCAGGATGCCTGATAGATGACCTCCAAAGGAATTGTTACCCACAGGTTGAGAACTGCTGCTTAAAGAGATGTTAAAAATGAAACTGACTCTAAAATCTACCTGAAGCTAACTTCTGGAAGGGAAAGATCAGAAGCAAACACCAAAAGGAAGAGAAATACAGCTTAAGTCAATAAACACAAACCAACTGCTAAGTACATACTCCTATAAGCTAACAGGCTTCTGCTGAGTAATTGACACAGGAGAAATTCTGATCTTACAGTAGTAGCACAGGACAGCCTTGAAGAGAGTGCCTCAGTGAACACACATGGTATGCAGTCACTGGCAAGTGGATATTAGCCCAAAAGCTCCGAATACTCAAGATACAATTCACAGACCACATGAAGCTCAAGAAAAAGGAAGACCAAAGTGCAAGTATTTCCATCCTTCTTAGAAAGGGGAACAAAATACTCACTGGAGCAAATACGGAAACAAAGTGCAGAGCAGACACTGAAGGAAAGGCCATTCAGAGGCTGTCACACCTGGGGATTTATCCCAGATAAAGTCACCAAACTCAGACACTATTATGGATGCTAAGAAATGCTTGCTGAAAGGAGCGTGATATAGCTGTCTCCTGAGAGGCCCTGTCAGAGCCTTACAAATACAAAGTTGGATGCTCTCAGCCAACCATTGCATTGAGTGCAGGGTCCTCACTCTGAGTCCCCTGCACTGAATGGAGGAGTTAAAGAGAGCACTGAAGGAACTGAAGGGGTTTGCAACCCCATTGGAAGAACAACAATATCAACCAACCAGACCCCCCAGAGCTCCAAGGGACTAAGCCACCAACCAAGGACTACACAAGGCTCCAGCTGCATATGTAGCAGAGGATAGCCTGGTCAGGCATCAATGGGAGGAGAAGTTCTTGGTCTTATGAAGGCTCAATAGATGCCCCAGTGTAGGGGAATTGAAGGCAGGGAGGCGGGAGTGGGTGGATGGGTGGAGGAACACCCTCATAGAAGCAGGGAGAGGAGGGATGGTGTAGGGGGTTTAGTTGGGGGGGGGACCAGGTAAGGGGATAACACTTGAAATGTAAATAAATTTAAAAAAGAATGAATGAAAGAACAGAAGGAAGAAAGGAAGAAAAGGAAAGAAAGAAAGGAAGAAAGGAAAGAAGAAAAGAAAAGGAAAGGAAAGAAAAGAAAAGAAAAGAAAAAATAATTCTGATGGGGAAAAATTTTGAGTCTAGGATGTGTGCGAAGTGATCAAAACTTCACAAAATGCTATGGGACAATAAAGGGCTCTGAGCAGTCAGGTTTTATGTTCTTTAATGTTGGCAATGCTTCATCACCAACTTTATACAGATGTGTTGTTGCTTGTTCTCAATTCTTTAACTGAATCTTTAGTCTTCTCAGTGTTGAAATGATGCAAAGATAGACACCAATTAGAATTGCTTACAGTCATAGGCACACTCCCCATCACATGGTTTTGCCTTTCTGCATGGCTTTAGGAATTCTCAGATGCCAAGCAACCACTGTGATCTGAAAAATGTCAAAACCACAATTCATTTATGTTACCTCCATGTGGTGCCATTGAATGGAAATTATCATATTTGATCTCTGTTTTGCCAAATGTTTGAGACCTAGGAACCCATGAATTTGTAGCCAGGCTATGGGCTCATGTTTGAATGACAGGTATAAAAAGCTTAGAAAGCACATAGAATAGTTCTAAAAATATCATGGTAACTTTAACAAAAATAAGATTAAAATTATAACACAATTACTCAAAATCAGTCTTGAATTTGTTAATTTTTACTACACTAAAGGTTTATAATCAGTCTTAAATTTAGCATTTTTTAACCACAGTAAAGAGTAAACCCATAAGAAGACACATTTAAAAACTAACCTAGAGAAGAAAAATAAGTGACTAAGAAATACCTTAAAAATGTTCATTGTCCCTATCGTTAGAGAAGTGAAAGCAATGGTCCAGCAGTGTGCCTCTGTTGGAATTGGGGGACAAGAAAGAAAGGGCCAGTTGCAGGTGGGCTGGACAAGCATTGAGATAGCAGAAGTGGTCTGCTGGTAACAAGTCTACTTGGGGGGTCTGGTGGAGAGCATGACCTCTAGTGGATCAGGGGAGTTTAGGGTCTGCATGTATTTACTAGGGGAGGAGAGGCAGTTGTAGGTAGGAGAGGTGGGCCCTGGGTGAGTGTGGGCTGTCTACTGGCAAGGTCTCACTTATGTTTTGTTTGTTTCTTTGTTTGTTTTGTTTTGTTTTAATGAGAGTCAGAAAGGTTCTGTTTCTGGAAGGATTGGGAGGTGGGGAGATATTGGAAGGAGTAGAATAAGGTGAGATTGTAATCAGGATAGATGACATACATATGTAATCTATTTTCAATAAAGGAAAAAATTAAGGAAACTATGCATATGTACCTATAACTTTGGTAAAATAGATAATAGATGATAACATGATTTCTTATGACTTTTTGAGACATGCTTACTCTTATTTACCCCTCCCTTCCTCTCCTTCTGTAATGACATCCCTCCCCTCTCCTAAGTGAATCACCTCTCTTCCCATTTTTCTCTTTCCTGTTCAATTACTTTTCCTATTGCCTGCTGTAGTGATCCAAGTTGCCTAGTCCTGTTTTTACATTCCTACTTCCTATGGTGAATCCAGATTATATAAACCTATCTGAAGATTTGACAATGGGAATCCACACTTGAGAAATAATTTGTGATGTTTGTCTTACTAGGTGTGTGTTACCTTACTTATTATATCTAAGTTTTTCTAGTTCTATTCATTTGCCAATAAATTTTATGATGTCACTTGTCTTTACAGTACTTCATTGTAAAATTGTCATTCTGAATGTATTAGTAGAGAACATTTAGGATATTTCTGTTCCCTACCTAGTAGGAAGAGAGTAACAGTGAACATGGCTGAGCAAGTATCAGCAAAAAGGAAGCCAAGTTCTCTGGGCAAATGCTGAGTCGTGTTATAACTAGATCAGTTTTAGCTTCTTCAGAATTCTCCATACTAATTTCCAGAGTAGCTGGACCAGTTTGTAGTCCCACCAATAATAAATGAGGGTTCCCTTTACCCTGCATCTCCTCCTGAATTTGTTGTCCATTACTTTGTTAATATTTGTAATGCTCAAAGTTGTGGGACATCAATCAACAACTAATGGAAGTAGATTCAGAGACCCACACCAAAACACTAGGCAGAGCAGGGGAAATCCTTCCTCCCTCTCTTCTTCAGGATTCCCCTAGCTTCACCTATTGTTTGGGTGTGGGTCTCTGAATCTACTTCCATATATGTTATGGCTGTATAGCTTGGTGCTTTTGTGGAACTCTCAACAGAGGGAGTAGAGTATGTCTCTGACTCTTTTCTCTGCACTTGGAACCCTTTTCCTCCTATTGATTGCCTTGTCCAGTCTTAATTTAAGAGTTTGTGCCTAATCTTATTGTATGCAACTTGTTAAGCCATGTTCTGTGGATATCTCTAGGAAGGGTTTTTGTTTTTTCTTTGAGAGAAACAAAGGAGGAGTGGATCTAGGGAAGAGAGAAGGCAAGGAGGGGGAGTGTTGTGAATTAGTCTTGTACACTGTGTGTTCAAATGTCAATTTCTGGGCCCTAAGATCTAGTTATACACATACATAGGCATTGGCATGGATATTGAAGAATCTCCTATATCCATGTGGTATAAAGAATGCTCTCAAATTATCTCTGATATTTGGTTCATAAATACTTTATTTTATTGGTTTTGACTTATTGGTTAATAAAAAGCTGAACAGCCAATTATTGGGAAGAGAAAAGAGAAAAGCTGGAATTCTGATCCCATCCAGGTATTCCAGAGAGAAGAGCCAGAAGAAGGAGTTTGCAACAAAGCATGTGAGGGTCCAGGGGAATAACAATAAGCAAGGCCCTGAAGATAGAAGAAGATGATTATCATGATGTCAGGCATGAGGAAGAGTCATCAATGGAGCTCTCCATGAGGACAAACAGCTACAACAGAGTGATCCCAAGACAGACCAAATGCAAGTAACTTGGGGCTTGTTTCTGAGAAGTAGCTAAGTAACATAGAGGGTTAGGATTATCTGCTCAGTTATTATCCTTAATTCTTATTGAATGAATCAATAGGTCTCAGACTCAATTACTTGGGAGCTAGCTGGGTTAAAAAATGTCACTTTTAAATTTTATCCTATAAGGGAGAGACTGGAAGGAGTGGAGAAATGGGAAATTACAGTTGAGATATAGTATATGAGAAAATAATTAAAGAACAAAATGTAATAAAATTAGAAATAAAAAGTAAACAGACATCAAAGAGATAATCATTGAAAAAATAAAGTAAAGTAAAATATAATAAGATAAAACAAAACACTGGAACAGGACAAAACAGAAAGAAAAGAGTCCAAGACAAGGTATAAGAAAAAGACACAGATGCACAGACCTACACATTTACACACTCAGGAATTCTGCAAAACCACCAAACTGGAAGTTATAGTCAAAGAATATAAAGGAACAAAAAAAATCATAGCTTCATAATTAAAACAGTTTTAAATTTAAATATATTTGGTCATATTATTCTCCTCAAGTCCTTTTAGATCCTCCCAACAAACATTAAGTTCTTTCTCTAAAAACAAAAACAATTCAACAACTCCCCCAAACAAGAAAACAAAATAAAATACCACCCAAAAAGAAATAAAAACTATCAACCTGTAACTAAATAAAAAACTGACAAGTCCATTATTTGTTGGTCAACTACTCCTGAACACAAGGTCTACCCTGAAGTAGTTGATATAAAATTGTCTCTCCAGTGGAGAAAAATGATTTTTTTCCAAACCTTTCCCAACAGGTATAAAGGACAGGCCAGTCTAGTACCTAGGGTAGGTTTTTATTCATTCATTCATTCCTCTTTTTCCAGACAGGTTTTCCCTGTGTAACAGAGCCCTAGCTGTCTTGGAACTTGGTTTATAAAAGAGGTTGGCCTTGAACTCTTTGCCTCTAGTGCTTGGAAAAAAGATGTATGCTATCCCACCTGGCCATTCACTCAGTTATTAAAATATGTAACAGGGCTGGAGAGATGGCTCAGCAGTTAAGAGCACTAACCGCTCTACCAGACGTCCTGAGTTCAAATCACAGCAACCACATGGTGGCTCAAAACCATCAGTAATGGGATCTGATGCCCTCTTCTGGTGTGTCTGAAGAGAGCAACATTGTACTCACATACATAAAATAAATAAAAATAAATCTTTTTTAAAATGTAACAAAATAAAATATAGTAAAATAAAAAATCTATCATATCAAAATTGGACAAGACAAACTAACAGAAGATAAAAAACCAGAGAGGAGGCTTTTATATAACAGAATAGAAGAATATTAAAGAACCACTTATTCACTCCCCCTGGAATCCCACAAAATCCAATAAAACTGGATGCTATATTCAGAGGACCTGGTAGAGACCCACACAGGTCCTGTGTTTGCTGCTTTAGTCTCTAGTTCATATGTTGTTTGCTCATGTGGGTTTATAGAGTCTGGATTTCTTGGTGTTGTTGATACCTTCTGGCAGTTATAGTCTTTCTGCCTCCTCTTTCAGGTAGTTCCCTGAGCTCTGAGAGGATGGATATGTTGGAGACAACTCATTTAGGGCTGAGTATTCCAAGATCTCTCACTTTGCATTAATGTTTGGTTATGGGTCTCTGTATTTCTTCACATGTGCTGTAGGAGAAATCTTCTCTGATGGTGGCTGAACAAGGCACTGATATATCAGTATAGCATAATATAGTTAGGAGTCATTTTACCACTACATCCCCCGACCCCCCATTTTTAAATTAATTATTTTATTTATTTGCATTCCAAATGTTGCCCCCTCTTCCTAGTGTCCTCTCCATGAGTTCTTCACCCCATTCACCCTCCACTTTGCTTCTGAGATGGAGCTCCCCCATCCACCTACCCACTCCCACCTCACCCCTCTATCATTCCTCTTCCCTGGGGCATCAAGGTTCTAAAAGATTAAGCACACCCTTTCCCACTGAGCCCAGACAAGGCAGTCCTCTGCTACATATATAGCAGGGGCCACAGACCAGCCCATGTTAGTCTTTGGTTGGTTTTAGCTTCTGGGATCTCTGAGGGATCTTGGTTATTTGATACTGTTGTTTCAATCTTATGGAATTTCAATCCCCTTCACTGCCTTCAGTCCTTCCCCTAACTCTTCCAATGGGGTTCCAGACCTCAGTCCAATGGTTGGTTGTAAATATCTGCACCTGTCTCAATCACTTGCTGTTAGAGCTATCAGAGGACAGCCATACTAGTCTCCTGTCTAGAAGCACACCATAGCATCAATCATAGTGTCAAGGGCTTGGTGTCTGCACGTGGAATGGATGCCTACTTGGGTGGGTCTCTGGATCGTCATTCTTTCAGTCTCTGTTCCATTTCTGTCTCTGCATTTCCTATAGACAGGAACAATTCTGGGTCAACGATTTTGAAGATGGGTGGGTGTCCCCATGCCTCAAATAGGAGTCATGCCTATCTAGAGGAAGTGATCTCTTTAGGTTCCATCTCCCCACTTTTGGTCATTTAGGCTAAGGTAATCTTCATTAGGTCCTGGGAGCTTCTTACATCCCTGGTGTCTGGGACTATCTAGAGGTTTCCTCTGCCCTCTACTCCACACTGCTGCTTGTTTCTATTCATTCTCTTGACCCTCTGAGCTTCTCTTCTGTCTCTGATCCTACCCCCGTTTTTCCTTCTGTCTCTCCTCTCCCACTCAGGTTCCTGCCTCCTTCTGACTCTTGTGATTATTTAGTCCCCCCTTCTAAGTAGGACTGGAGTATCCACACGTGGGCCTTCCTTCTTGTTAAGCTTCATATGGTCTGTGAGTTGTATCATGGGTATTCTGAGCATTTTGGCTAATATTCACATGTGCTTCTGAGTCTGAGTTACCTCACCTAGTATGATATTTTTCCAGTCCATCTATTGGACTGTGAAATTCATGGTGTTCTTGTTTTTAATAGCTGAGTAGTATTACATTTTGTAAATGATCCACATTTTCTGTATCCATTCTTCAATTGAGGGACATCTGGGTTGTTTATAGTTTCTGATTGTTACAAGTAAAGTTGCTATGAACATAGTGGAGCAGCACATGTCTTTGTGATATGGTGAAGCACTTTTTGGGTATATGCTCAGAAATGGTATAGTAGTGGTTTTCAGGTAAACTATTTCCAGTTTTCTGAGGAATGGCCAACTTGATTTTCAGAGTGGTTGTACAAGCTTGCAATCCCACCAGGAATCTCACATCCTTGCCACCATGTGCTTGAGTTTTTGATATTAGCCATTCTGATTGGTATAATGTGGAATCTCAAGGTAATTTAATTTGCATTTCCCTGATCACTAAGGATGATGAACATTTCTTTAAGTGCTTCTTGACCATTCAAATTTTCACAATTATCCATCCCTATTCCAAGTTACCATGTCAGAGCTACAGGACTGTGTCTGCATCTCAATGCTATCTTCAGCTAGCCTCATTAGCATGTCAGGAGTCAAAACTACTCCCCAATTCTTTTAATTCTGGAAGATGGATTCAAGCAGCCAGTCTGTTTTTTTCACACTGTTGGGGAAATAGAACAATAATTAAAAGACTCTACAATTGCTCTAACTTTTTGAAAAGTGTTTATTGAAATTCATTATATTTTCATGTATGTATGTACTATTGGTGATACATTGGCCATATCAAATCCTGCTATAGCTTGATTTCTATTGTTATAATAAACACCACAATAGAAGCAATTTGAAAAAGAAATAATTGACTTAATTTACACATCCTGATCACAGATGATCATTGAGGGCATTCAGGGCAGGGGCTCAAACAAGAGCAGAGTCAGGGAGCATGGATGAATGCCACTTAGTGGGTTACTTCTTTTGGTTTGCTCAGATTGCTTTTTTATACAACCCAGACTCACTAAGCCAGAGTAGGCAGAACCCTCTCACACAAATCATTAATTGAAAAAATAGCCCACAGATTCACAACAAGACTATCTGCTGGAGATATCTTATCAGTTGAGGTTCCTTCTTCCAATGTTATTTCAAATTGACAAAAAAACAAATGTCTTAGTTAGGCTTTTATTGCTGTGAACAGACACCATGACTAAGGCAACTCATGTGAGGACAACATTTAATTAGGGATAGTGTATAGGTTCAGGGGTTCAGTCCATTATCATCAAGGCAGGAGCTGGGCAGTGTCCTGTCAGGCATGGTGCAGGAGGAGCTGAGAGTTCTAAATCTTCATCTGAAGGTCTCTAAACTAACTCTTTCACAGAGGGAGGAGCTTCACAGCCCACACCCACAATGACATGCTTTCTCCAACAAGGCCACAGCTTCTAATAGTGCCACTCCCTGGACCAAGCATGTTCAAACTACCTAAACAAGCAAGGAAACAAATAAACAAAAACAAAATACATCAACAAATGTTATTTACTCACAAACCTATCAATTATCTTCTTTTCTCCTCCTTCTCTTGCTTTCTGTTGACCCTCTCTCTCTTCTCAAATAGTTCCCCTCCAACGTTTATGTTTTATTTTTTTACTTTAAATATAGATTTTACAAATAAAAGACAGTATGCTGCATTTGTTTTTCTGAACAATTTCATTCGGTCAAGCTCATGATCGCGAGTTGCATCCATTTTCAGCAAGTGACATAACTGGATTCTTATGTAAGGATGAAGAAGGTTTTGTTTTGGTGTGTCATAACATTTTCCTAGTTTGTGCTTCTAACTTTTGTTTTGCTAAGTAGACTTACAGAGCAAACAACCAAATTCATTCTTATTATAATTGAAGACAAATTCTCTTTCAAATGAAGTGAGACAATAAAAGGGAATATCTTTAGCGTAAGGACTAACTTTATAAAGGAGCCTGTAAGTCAGGGTTCTCAAACTTCCTAACATTATGAACATTTAATAGAGTCCCTGAGGTTGTGTTGACCACAACTATAAAATTTTTTCATTGCTATGTCATAACTGTAATTTTGCTATAGTTATGAATTTAAAATGTAAATATCTATGTTTTCCTAT
>JADRCD010227792.1:0-34073 GCA_019843815.1 Montemys delectorum
CTCTGAGGTAGTGTCTGTCTTTGTCACTGAGGTGTGTTTCTTGTATGCAGCAAAATACTGGATCCTGTTTACATGTCTAGTCCGTTAGCTTGTGTCTTTTTATTGGGGAGTTGAGTCCCTTGATGTTGAGAGATATTGAGGATAGATTATTGTTAAGTCTTGTTATTTTTGTTGCTGGACGTGGTATTACATGTATGTGATTCTCTTCTTTTGGGTTTGTTGTGAAGTGTTTAATTTCTTGTGGTTTTTTTGGATGTAGGTATTCTCCTCGTATTGGAGATTTTGTTCCAGTATCCTCTATTGGGCTGGATTAGTAGAAAGATATTGTTTAAATTTGCTTTTGTCATGGGATATCTTGGTTTCTCCATCTATGGTTATTGAGTGTTTTGGTAGGTATAGTATCCTGAGTTGGCATTTGTGCTCTCTTAGGGTCTGGATGACATCTGTCATGGATCTTTTGGCTTTAAAGTCTCTGTTGAGAAGTCTGGTGTAATTCTAATAGGTCTGCCTTTGTATGCTACTTGGCATTTTCCCTTACAGTTTTTAATATTCTTCCTTTATTCTGTGCATTTAGTGTTTGGATTATTATGTGACGAGAGTAATTTTTTCTGGTCTAATTTATTTGGTGTTCTGTAGGCTTCTTATACATTTGTGGCCATCTCTTTTTTTAGGTCATGGACGTTTTCTTCTACAATTTTGTTGAAGACATTTTCTGGGCCTTTCAGCTAGGATTGTCCACCCTCTTCTATTCCTATTATTCTTAGGTTTGATCTTTTCATTGTATCTTGAAATTCCTGGATATTTTAGGTTAGAAGCTTTTTACACTTTCATTTTCTTTGACTGATGTGTCAATGTTTTCTATGATGTCTTCTATGCCTGAGATTCTCTCTTCTGTCTCTTGTATTCTGTTGGTGATCTTGTATCTATAGTTCTTGATCTCTTTCATCTCCAGGTTTAATAAGTTATTCATCTCCAGGGTTGCCTCCCTTTGTGTTTTCTTTATTGTTTCTATTTCTATTTTTAGTTCTTAGACTGTTTTGTTTAATTCCTTCACCTGCTTGATTGTATTTTCCAATATTTCCTTAAGGAATTTTTTGTTTCCTCTTTAAAGGCCTATATCATCTTCATGAGATGGGATTTAAGTCATTATATTGCTTTTCAGGATTGCTGGGGTATCCAGGACTTGCTGTGGTGGGAAAACTGGGTTCTGTCACTTATGATCCTGCACTTCTCTCTGGAGATCTGGTTATCTCTGGTGTTAACTGGCCTGGGTATCTCTGACTAGAGATGACCTCCTTGGAGGCAGGCAATGATGTCTCTGGTTAGGGTAGGCCTCTTGTGTCTCTAGTTAAAGCAGGCCTCCTATGTCCCTCGTTACTGGCACCTCCTGGGAGGCAGGCAGGCTGTGGGGTGTGAGAGGGTATTTGCCCATTGATCTAGCCAAGGTAGAGAAGTGAACTAGTAGGAAGGTAGATCCCTGTAGGGTGAGTGTCAGCTGAGCTCTGTATTTTCGGTTACTGTGGACCTCCTAGGAGGAGGCTGTGGCCTGTGGGTGGGTACCTGTCCACTGATCTGGCCTAGGTAGGAAGCAGGCCAGAGGAAGGGTTGGGGTAGGGGAGGTGGGTTCCATGTTAGCTGGGCCCTGTGGTTGTCCCAGCTGGAGTGGGTATTTGGGCAAGATTCTCACCTGTGTGTTTGATTACTGCAGACTGTAGGTGCAGGCTCAATTTTTTTCTTTTTAAAAAAAAATACAATTTTGTAAAAAAAAATAACAGAAAAATTTAGATATACTTTGTTCTTCTTTAATACAAACCATTTTACAGGTAGATCTTTTTAGCTGATAGTGGTTTTTCACAGTATTATGTGGTTTTATAAATATTCATGTTTAAAAATAAAACATGAAGATTTTATGTCAGATATAAATGTATATGTCTATATCATATGCCATATTAATATTTAAATCACAATCTATTTTCAAGTACCTACTGCTAATAATATCTTGTCCCTACTGTCTTTTTAAATTAAGTAGGTATTTTAAAAGGGGCTTATTTTAAAAATGTGTACAGTGCTTGTGTATATCTATATATGTATGTGTATATGCACCATATATATCTGGTACCTGTAGAGCTAGAAGAGGGCATCAGATCCCCGGGAAACTGGACTTGTGAGCCACATGTAGGTGCTGTGAAACTAACCTGGGTCCTTTGCAGAACCACTAAGTGCTCATAACTGCTAAGGCATTTCCCCAGCCCAATAGTCATGTTTTTGCTTGTAACTTAGCTATTTTTAATCTGTGTTTTTGTTATATGGTTCAAATAATTGTCCTCTTCCTGACTCTGTGTGAAAGTGGGTCAGTTACATGAGGTAGAGTTTAATTGATATTTCTTCTTCAGTTTTCATTAGATTCTACTCAAATTTGATGAAAACTTTGTAGCCATCTCTCTCTCTCTCTCTCTCTCTCTCTCTCTCTCTCTCTCTCTCTCTCTTTCTCCCTCTCTCCCTTTCTTCCTTCCTTCCTTCCTTTCTTCTTTCTTTCTTAATTTAGTAAGGTCTTATATTATGGTAAAGTTTACTAACATACAAGTCATTGTCATGGTTTGAATATGCTTGGGCCAAGGAGTGACACAATTTGGAGGTGTGGCCCTTTTGGACCCTCATCCTAGCTGCCTGGAAACTAGTCTTCCACTAGCAGCCTTCAGATGAAGATGTAGAACTCTCAGCTCTGCCTGCACCTGCATACTGCCATGCTCCCATCTTGATGGTAATGGACTAAACCTCTGAACCTGTAAGCCAGCTCCAATTAAATGTTGTCCTTTATGAGCGTTGCTTTGGTTATAGTGTCTGTTCACAGCAGTAAAACACTAAGACAATCATCATTTTGTGAACAAATAGATTTGGTGGCATTAAGAATAGCCACATTCTTTTTCTTCCTTTCTTTCCTTTTATTTTATTTATTTATTTATTTATTTATTTATTTATTTATTTTTTGGTTTTTCGAGACAGGGTTTCTCTGTGTAGCCCTGGCTGTTCTGTAGACCAAGCTGGCCTCGAACTCAGAAATCCACCTGCCTCTGCCTCCCAAGTGCTGGGATTAAAGACGTGTACCACCACCACCCAGCTTAATCAATTATTGTATAAAAGGATTTCCTTTATTCTGGGGGAGTGGCATACTTCCTATTTACTTCTGCAATAATTGTATCTCCTTGTTAATGATATTGACATGAAAAAATTTTTCTTCTTTAAGAATTTGAACACTGAGATGCTGGAGACAGTTCAGTGGTTCGCTACATTGGCAGCTTATGCAAAGGACTAGGATTCAATTATGATCATCCACACCCTGGTCCCCAACTTCTTCAAGTCCGGTTCAAGGGGAAATCAGTGTCCTCCTTTGGTCCCTGAGGTTATAGCACTCAGGTGGTGCACAGACACATAAAAGCAAAACACTCATACTAAAAATAAAACAATAAATCTTAAAACAAAATAAATCAAAAAAGAATTTTATTCAAGATAGATGAATTACTATGTCTTTAGAAATAGAATAATTAAAGAACTTCAGCAGAAGAAACATGAAGCTGCATTTCACTTGTTAATTCACTGACCTGGAGAGCTAAAGTAAAAAGAAAAGCAACTTCCCTGAAGACTTGGCAGTGTTATATGCTCCACAGGGTAGAAAAGAAGCACCGTGAGGAGCTACTGAGAGGAGGGTCCCACGGACAAAAAAATTTTCTCTCCTGGTAGATGGTGACATCCCAGAAACACTAACCATAACAGCGTGATAGAATTCTAAATGTTAGGAACGGGTTGCTAAAATGGCTATTAGTGCATAGTCATGAAAGCTGGAGGAGTCGAGATCCATCTGATGGTACACACATCCAGAGACTCTCAAACACCTGTAACTCTAGCTCCAAGGGATCCAACACCCTTTTCTGGCCTCCGTGTGCACTTGCATATGTGTTTGTATACACTCATGCAAACACATGCACACACATAAATAAAACAAAATCCTTAAACATATTATTAAAGTATTTAGCTAGGAATATTATTGAGCACAATGTATTGTATACATTTTATAAATATTCCATAAAATAGTCCAAGTATACAAAACCCACCTTACCACCTTCAGTCCAGTTACTGTCTTTACATCAGCAGGGATAATATCATATTTTACTATAGATTGCTAAGGAAATAAGAAGCTGTTCACAGGAGTGACACATTTCTATTTCATAGAAGTCACTGTTGGAGAGAGATGTTTCGTCTTTTACTAGCCACATGGTAAGTTTGTAGAGCAAATTGATTTAATTGGTGACTGTTTCTTTAAGAAAGAAAATATACCCAAATATAATACATTTTTAAATAATAATCTTCAAAAGATAGTAAGAACTTCAGTTTTGTGAAGTAAATAAATTTGAAATTCTGTAGAAAGCCAAAAAAGGAAAGCCTTCACCCATATACAGCCGTCATAGGGAAAGAGCTAGTGTGTTGACTTTCCTGTGCATGTTAGCATAGTTGAGAATGTATGGGAAGTCACAAGTCCCTCTGTGTACCTGTCACATGGCACAGCACAAGGTTAGATCCAGGTAGACTTGTTCTCAGTTGGTACGAAGGGAGATTCCTGATGCCTGGCTTCTAGCCAGTGTGGGTCTTGATGGACTGGAAGCTGAATCTGGCTGGCCAGTGCTGTCATACACACACACACACACACACACACACACACACACACACACACACACTGCACATGTGTTTAGATTGCTTAATGTTGAGATGGACTTTGAAAGAAGTTATAAACTTGTTACTTCAAAGGAAATTGGAAATAGATTTATACTGATCTGGACTAGTCAGAGCTCTGCAAGCAGAGCGACAGGAGGAAGCTATCAGCTTGCTCCATCATTTTTAAATAAAAATTTTCAGAGGAAAAGTAATTGGAAGGGGGAAAAGACCCCCAACATGGCCTGATAAATAAATGGATTAGTACATTTTTGCAGGATATTAGATACTGGAACTTTGATATATGTCCTTTCACATTTATTTTTTAAAAGTCACCACCACCTTCAGTCACAGAGTAGGGGGGTCATATAAAAGAAGAATTTCAACTCTGAAGAGAAAATCATGGCAGCCACTTGCCTTATGAATGACAAGAAGAGAAGGCTGCAATCCAGGAAGGAGCCAGCCGAGATCCAGTCAAGGAACATGTCTTCCTGTCTCATCACTTCCATCTTAGCAAGGCCCACTTCCACCAGTTAGGTCCCATTTCCTGACCTTTATCACCCACTAGTGATATTCACCAAAGGATCGGTCATCTGATGAGATCAAAGACTTAAGAATCTAATAGCTTAGCACTACTTCAACATCTTGCTCCCAATCTCCGAGCCCCAAGTCCATAGACCTGAGGATCTATCTAGCTGATTTCATCATATTCAAGCCATAGCAGAGGTGAAAGCTGAAAACCTTGGGTGTAGTTTCCAATACTACTGTATGATTGCAGGTAAATTGTTAAGCCCCATGCTTTAGTTTCATCATCTGTAAAATGAGGAAACACACTTCATAGATTTGGGGTTCAGATTGGCAACTTATATAGCAGATAGAGTGTATCAAATAATTCATGTCTGCCTCAATATCTTCACACGTGTTCATTTCTAAACCACCTGATCCTAACCATTCCTCTGTCCACATTCTTTCTTTTTCCTTCTTTTCTTTTTTACATATAGTCTCCCATCCCCATCCCTCTTTCACTCAGTTCCCTCCTTCCATCTACATCTGATGTCTGTCTTTTTTCCCCTTCTGAGAAAGATTCAAGCACCCTCCCTTGGGCCCTCCTTGTTATTTGAATTTTTTTTTTTTTTTGAGACAGGGTCTCTCTGTGTAGCCCTGGCTGTTCTGGATCTCACTCTGTAGACCAGGCTGGCCTGGAACTCAGAAATCCGCCTGCCTCTGCCTCCCAAGTGCTGGGATTAAAGGCATGTACCACCACTGCCCGGCATTATTTGGATTCTTTGAATCTGTTGATTATAGCATGGTTATCCTGTGCCTTATGGCTAATATCCACTTATCACTGAGTATATATCATGCATGTTTTTTTGAGTTGGGTTACCTCACTCAGGATGATATTCTCTAGTTCCATCCATTTGCCTGCAAAATTCTTGATGTTCTAATATATAATGGCTGAGTAGTATTCCATTGTGTAGATTTACCACATTTTCTTTATCCAATCTTCACTTGAGAGACATTTAAGTTGTTTCCAGTTTCTGGCTATTACAAATAAAGCTGCTATGAACATAGTTGAGCAAGATGTTGGAACATCTTTTGAGTATGTGCCAAGTTGTGGTATAGCTGGGTCTTGAAGTAGAAATATTCCCAGCTTTCTGTGAAAATGCCAAATTGATTTCTAGAGTGGTTGTGCAAGTTTACACTCCCACCAGGAGTGGAGGAATGTTCCTCTTGCTCCATAACCTAGCTAGCACGTGCTGTCCTTTGAATTTTTGATCTTAGCCATTCTGATGGGTGTAAGGTGGAAACTCAGAGTTGTTTTGATTTACATTTCCCTGATGACTAAGGACTTTGAACATTTTTTTGGTGGGGCGAATCAAATAATTTACTGTTGTGAATAAAAAACCCCTGCTTTTTATCTGAAAATTGGTAACATGGACAATCCTGTAATGTTTTCAATTACTAAAATTATGATATTAATTGTGGGTAAAGTGTAAAAGCTCAACTCCATATATAATGATCAAATAAGAAAAATTAGTATTTTCATATCATTCAATGTTTATTATTTTTTGCTATGGGAAACATTAAAACTCATAACTTCAAATTACTTATCAATTATGTATTAAAATGTTTTGAACTATTGTCATAGTACTGCTTTTTCTAATAATATGAAGAAAAAATATTAAGAAGAGAGACTACCCTTAACTCCTCATGCTGTGCTTTGGTGCCTTGTATTGGGCTCCCTGGCTACTAGTTTTCCGAGCTTCTAGTACTCATCCAAATCATGGTCTCTACTCTTCGGAAAACAACTTTAAAATTTCAGTATACAAAGAAAATATTTAGTATTTGTCTTTCTATGCCTGAATTATTTAAGTAAGCATAATGTCTTCCAGTTCTATCCATGTTTTCAGAAATGACAGGATTTCATTTTTCATGATTGAATTTCATGTAATATTGACCATAATCACTGTCTCCACTCATTCACTTGATAGACACACCTCAGACTTTATCATACTTAGTATTTCATATATATACACATATGTATTTGAAGCTATAGATAATATACCAGAAATAGCATCTACTATTTTGCTATTTCCCTCATTTCTTTCCTCTCTTTCTCCCTCCCCTCCCCCTGCCTCCTCCTCTTCTTTCTTTCCCTTTCTCTCCTTTACTCTCTCTCCTTCTCTCTCTCATTATCTGATTCCCTCCCCCTCCCCCTCTCTCTCTTTCTCCTGTGTTTGCCTACAGATGCCTGTCCATGTGCATGCCATGGAATATGTGTGAAGGTCATGGTGGCAAATGTCTTTAACTGCTGAAACATTGAAACATATTATCAGCCCTACATATCTATTTTTCTATTTGTCTGGTTGGTTGATATTATTGTTCTTCCTATGAGGTTGCAAACCCCTTCAGATCCTACAGTCCTTGCCCTAACTTCTCCATTGGGGTCCCTGCACTCAGTCCAGTGTTTAGCTGTGTACATCCACATCTGTATTGATCAGAAATTGGCAAAGCCTATTAGGAGACAGCTGTATCAGGCTCCTATCAGCAAGCACTTCTTGGCATCTGCAATGGTGTCTAGATTTGGTGCCTGCCTGTGGGATGGATCCCCAGTTGGGACAGTCTCTGGATGCCCTTTCCTTCAGTCTCTGCTCCATTTTTTGTCTCTGTTTTTGCTTTGGACAGGAACATTTCTGGGTTAAAAGCTTTGAGATGGGTGGGTGACCCCATCCCTCAACCAGGGGCCATGCCTATCTACTGGAGGTGGTCTCTACTGGTTCTATCTCCCCTTCACTGCACATTTTGACTAAAGTCACCCCTGTTGGATCCTGGGAGCCTCTCATTTTCCTGGTGTCTGGAATCCTCCAGTGGCTGCCTCCAGTTCTTCACCTCCCACTGTTACATATTTTTATTCTATTTCCTGACCCTTTGTACCTTTCTCTGGTGCCCCACCCCCATTTCTTTATGTGCTTCTTGGCCATTCATGATTCCTCTGTTGAGGATTTTTTTTTGTTTGGCTATGTACCCCATTTTTGAATTGGTTTATTTAGATTGGTAGTGTCTAACTTCTTGAGTTCTTTATATATTTTGGATATTAGCTCTCTGTCCTATGTAGGGTTAGTGAAGATCTTTTTCCCAACCTGTGTCTTGATGTTTCATTCTGATGGCGGTGTCCTTTGACTTGGAGAAACTTTTCAGATTCGTGAGGTTCCATTTATTTGTTCTTGACCTTAGTGCCTGAGTAGTGGTTGCTCGTCTGTGTGGTTCTTATCTTGAGGATCTGTCTATCTGGCTTCCTCCACTGATGTCTATGCATACCCATCTCCCACGTGCCAAGCCAGTCACTGAGAAGTGTGTTATTTTTGTGGTAAAATGCTAACCTATCCTAACCCTACACCCTGTAGTCCAATGTTTACAGGCATAAACTTGACATCAACATTTAGGTCATTGTAGAATTTTTAATCCATTAAAAACAAATTCTCTTAGATGGTGTGAAACAGACAACAAATGGTGTGTTTCATGGGCACACACACACACACACACATACACACACACACACACACACATTATTTCTTTGTTGGTTTGTTTTTGTCTTGGGCACTGAGGATGACTACATATCTCAATCTCTCTCTTGCTTTTAGGTATGATATAGATGCATATCCTGCTATATTAACAGAAGAAATATAGTCTACCTCAGGTCTGGCTATGAATCTCCCTGGATTATTGTCCAAATTATCTTTCTCTTACCATATGTTCTAGGTTGGAAGCATCAGAGTGTAGAAGGAAACGTCTCCCAAGTCATCTTTTGGTGGAAAGCTACCAATCCCAGTTACATGGGACTGTGAGAGAGGCAAGAAATGATTATTTTGTCTACCCCAAGAGGTTTGGGGCAAATATGTTATTGTATTGCCCTAATTTAGATAGTAGAGAGGAGGATTAATTAGACAAGATAAATAAGATTATACTGGATCATATGTAGTACATTTCAGTGTAATTATGTTACAAACAACATTACATTATGTGGTATTTTCAGTGTATTGTAGAGAAAGGATGTGGATCATAGAATCATCTAGAATAAGATTAAGATTATGCTCCCAGCCTTTATAAACATTGGCTTCAAAATGTTCTATCTCTGCAATCAACATAAAATGTATCTTTTAACACTCTTATTGGGTAAGTAAATTAAAACCTCACAGGTAATATTCCTTAATTTCTACCCTTCCAACTTTGTAATATGCCTAATCTGGTACATAATATCAGTGAATTTTTTAGAAAGCACATGCTAAACTGCTTTCTAAAAAATTTGACTTTGTAAGAATGCTGTATTAAATCTTGACAAAACGGTAGCAATTTAGTCCACACAAAGCACCCATTTCTATAATATGTGCCCAAATGAAAAAAAAAAACCATTATAAAACTTTTTATGTTGAAAATAGTACTGAGTAGAGAACAATTTTCCCTTTATTTAGTGCATTATTCAGAAAGTTCCCAAGTTAGAAAGTTTATGCTACGCACCATAGCACAATCTTGAAAATATTGTATTTAATTAAAATGGGAATGATTGCAATAACATTTATCTTTCAAAACCTCACATAAAAATTTTGACCCATGAAATATTTATGAGTTAATTTTCCTTTCCCCATCTCAATTTAGCGATCAGAAAAATAGTTTCCATTTCAAAATACTGAGGGTGGGCCACTAGCAAGCTGTGCACCAGCCAGCTTAAAGATACCTCAATCCCATACATGTATGATCTGGTCACGTGTACACATGGGGCAAGCACAGGCTTCAAAGGCATACATATAAGGGCTGCCACTTGCTAGCTAGTACTTAAATTGTTAAGAATTTATGACTTCTATTGGTGGCCTTTTTAAAGTGGAAAAAACCAAGTTGCTATCTTACCTACTATGTTAATCTAAAATGCGAGTGGCTGAAAAAATTTACAGTTGTCATGTAAATAACATTAGTTAGTCCACAGATATTCATTTAGGGTCTATAGTTCTTGATCCTACGTCATATATCTGCAAGCTATTCTTTGTGACCAAGTAACTCCCTGTGGCCCAGCTTCTTGTTTTCAGACCCTCCATAGGCTTAGACATTTGTGAGCATCAGTACAGTAGCATCATGCTCCTTCTGTCCCCTGCCTCTCATGTCTTCACTCATCATCGCTTTGTTTTTTCTTCTAATCATTTTAACCTGTAATACCCTCAAGACAATCCTAAGATCCCCTAATAACCTCTCCCAACCCTTTATCTCACAAATATGAAGTTACATTTTTACATACCAGCTTCATCTATGGCAACATGAAACATCATATAAAGTTACAAATACTTTAGAGAGAAAAAAATCCCACACTTATCTCTAAAGTACAATGTATGAGGCCATTTTTATGCATCACGTTTGAGACTGCTATGCCATCCAACTCAGCCAGGTTTTCCTCCGGCGTTGGAACAGATTGCTGTTTTCTCCTTAAATACCTGATGAAGTAGTTGGCTTGCATTTTAGGGCCATGTTGTACAAAAAAAAATGTAACTTTAAACACTTGAATCACACTAGGGAAGTAGGATGCTCATACCATGAGAGCAATTCAGGAACTGAGACCAAGGGAAGAAACATGAGATTCGAATCTCCCTTCTCACTCTCCTGGGGCATATGTTCTA
This sequence comes from Montemys delectorum, assembly GCA_019843815.1. Classification (NCBI taxonomy): domain Eukaryota; kingdom Metazoa; phylum Chordata; class Mammalia; order Rodentia; family Muridae; genus Montemys; species Montemys delectorum. The sequence continues at coordinate 10,866 of JADRCD010227792.1, forward strand.
GCGGGATGTGGGACAGATGCACCCACACTATTTACATTCTTCCTTTCTTTTTCTTCCTGGCACAGTAAGTGGAATTGAGTATGGGTGTGAACTTTATATGTGCTGAGGAGATGTGGCATTTCGAACCATAATGTTTCCTCAGAAGGGCAGCTCATGTGAATAAGAATTCAGGAGCCTCAGCTTCCATGTTTGTTGTAGCAGCAATCCCCTTTGATTAATGGAGTGGATGTCTTAGTGGCTGAGAATATATGAAAACGGGAGAAGTAGAGGATTAAGAGAACTGATTCATTAAATAACATTGCTTCTTAACATTCACTCTGTACATTTTGAGTTTGTTCTAGGTAGATAGTTAAGATTAGCAGTGTTTAGCAGCATAGTAGCTTCTTTCTTTCATTGTTGTGATAAAACATGTGACAAGAGCAACATAAGGAGGAATGAGGGTTGATTTCTGCTCACAGTTTGAGGGTATATCATCCATAATGGCAGGGAAGTCACAGCAGTTGGAATGTAAAGCAGCTGGTCACACTGCATCCTTACGAAGGAAACAGACAGAAACGATGCTCATCTGGCCTTCCTTTATATTTAGTCTAGAAACCAGGCCCATGGAACGATGCCACGTACATTCAAAATAGGTCTGCTCCATCCCTAATAAAACCTTTCTAGAAACAGTCCTGTAGATACCTGCAGAGGTGTTTCCATGGCGGTGCTAACCCCATCAAACCGACAATCAGGTTACCCATCAAAGCAGCATTGCTAGCTTCAATTCCCTAGAGGCCTGTAGAAAATGCCTTAAGGGTGTGGTGTCTGAATGTCACTGGGCACTGCCAGATAATCTTCCTCTTTGGGAGGAGACAAGATTACCCTTGTTTGACAGATGTTTCTTTCTGTAATGGGATATGAAGGCCTGGGGGACTTAGAAGAATATTTTTATGGAAGAAAATGTGTGTAGGGTTGAGACAAGGCTTGATGCTATGCCAAAGGTCTTTGGAAGTCCTTAGTCATGGATTGTTGAAGACTTTTATACCATGGGCTCTAAAATTTCATGTAAATTATTTTCTGTGATCTTCCCCCGACTTCCATTTCCTGAATCTTCAAGAAAGTCTTTCCGAAACCCCAGCATCATGTATGAACAGCTAATCTGTGACCTTCAGGCAATAGAATGAGTCCCCATGTGGGCTGGCACAGCTTGGAACAGGAGTCACAGAGACACTGTGCTCAAGTCAAAGGAAACAGTTTCTGGAACCTGCTCCCACCAATAAAGACTGCACATAAAAGCCCATGGATTCCACTGTGCATGAGTCATGGAGTTAAATAATGCCCATACTATTTTCTTGGAGTTGGAAGGCCTCCCGATTGCAGTTTGGGATAGCAAGAGTCACTGTAGAAGGAGATGAAATAGTGCTTTTCTACCCAATCTCCCACCATGTGGATGGGAGCGTAGGGACTATAGAAAGAGAGATGACCACCTGCCATCATTTCCACTGTGTAGCCTCAGCCTGCCACACAAAGCCCCAGTTCCTCCTGGCTCTCATCCTCTCAGCGGTGCATACTCTTTTTTCCTTCTGTCCGTTGCTTCACCATTGCCTGTCACACAATATGCTTTAAGTTTTCCCAGGAGTACTCTAGACAGGTTTCTTTCTCTTTTCCTATGGCTTCCTCACCACCTTAATCCAAAAAATTGCTGAGCACCTTTGGTCCTCTGTTGAAAGTATCCGATATAGGCTGAGCGTCTCCAGAGAACAATATGTTCCTTATTCCTTCCATTGTATCACCCCAAACTCTTCCTTCTTATTAAAAGAGCTCTGTAGAAGGAAGACCAAAGTGTGGACGCTTCATTCCTTCTTAAAAGGGGGAACAAAATACCCGTGGAAGGAGTTGTAGAGACTAACTATGGAGCAGAGACTGAAGGAAGGACAATCCAGAGACTGCTCCACCTGGGAATCCTTCCCATATTCAGTCATCAAATTCAGACACTATTGTGGATGCCAGCAAGTGCTGGCTGACAGGAGCCTGATATAGCTGTCTCCTGAGAGGCTCTGACAGTACCCGACTAATACAGAAGTAGAGGCTGACAGCCATCCGTTGGACTGAGTACAGGGTCCCCAATGAAGGAGCTAGAGAAAGGACCCAAGGAGCTGAAGGGTTTGCAGCCCCTTAGGACGAACAACAATATGAACTAACTAGTACCTTCAGAGCTCCCAGGGACTAAACCATCAACCAAAGAGCACACATGGTGGGACTAATGGCTCCTGTAGCATATATATATATATATATACAGTCAGAGGATGGCCTAGTTAGTCATCAATGGGAGGAGAGGCCCTTGGCTTTTTGAAGGTTCTATGCCCCAGTGTAGGGGAATGCCAGGGCCAGTAATCAGGAGGGGATGGGGTGGTGAGCAGGGGAAGGGGGAGGGAACAGGGGTTTGTTTTTGTTTTTGCTTTTGTTTTTTAATTTAATTTAATTTAATTTTTATTTTTTATTTTTGGAGGGGAACCTGGGATAGGAGATATTGTATGGCATGTAAATAAAGAAAATATCTAATAAAAAATAAAAAAGAGCTCTCTGTATTTTTAATATCTTCAGATTTTTATTTGGTGTATTCTATTTTACTTGAAGATATCAACCCCTAAATACTGCTTCTTACAGTAAGCCAAGCTGTAAATTCACAGAATTTTACCTGTACCTTTTAAAATGGCATTTATCATCTTCTTTCTGTTTTAATAGCTACTTGTCCACATGGTGTCTTTTACTCCTAAAACTCAGGCATCTTGAAAATTGGAACTCTGTCTTAGTCCTTGGTTCATGGCAGCTGCTGTAGTTGATTTCAATTGCTTCTATTTCCTTAAAAAGAATTTAGGATGGCTTAAAAGGACACAAAAATAATAGCTAATGGCTTAAATTGGAAAAAGCAAAAATAGGAAAATATAATAGAAATATAAGAATAATATACTACCTACCGATGCCTGTTGAAATATGAAATGCATTTTTCTCGAGGAAGCTTTGTCGATGCGTCAAGCCCCCTGTGCAGGGTGAGCCAATGTTCTTCTTCTGTCTGCCCTTGTCTTGTCACTGTACCAAATCTGGCCATGCTTTTGATGTGGTCTGTTAGATGTTGTCATCTTTTTGCATGGCCTTATCTTCCTGACATAGTGACAATTCCAGGCATGGGCCCTTGATGCCAACCCAAACAAAACAAAATCTATCTTTTGGGTTTTCTGAGCTGAAGCAAGAAGTTTTTGTGACATGCATGATGAGCCAGGAAACTGCAGAATTACCTCAGGTAGAGACGGTAGACTTTCAAGAGCCATGAAGGCAAACTGCACAGGGAGCAAAGACCAGAGGCAGAGAGAATCCCCATGGCTTCGATCCCTGGTTCTTGTTTCTGAGGCATCTCTCCCAAAGCTACTCAGCCTTCAAAGCTTTTTTAGATTCGTATTGAATGAGGTTGGAATCCTGGAGTCTGGTTTCTTTGCCCCTGAGCTCTCAGAATTGTCTTCTCTCAGATGGCAGGATCCATCATTCACCTATGATTTTCTTAGTTACTTTCTTACCTCAAATGACCTTTAGTTTGCCCCCTTTGCAATACCTATTCTAGCCTTCCTCCAGGGTCTAGTTCAAGATATGTCTTCTACATTAAAATCCTTCTTGATTGATCTTTTCCTTCTCTGAACTGTTGTGGCCATTGCCCTTACTTCCCAGCATTTCCCACACTGCTGAAATGGATTGATCCCCCGCCCCTCCCCACCCACCTTGGTTTGTTCTCGTTTGTGTTTTCTGGTTAAGAAATTGGATCCTACTCCTCTCCCTCCCCCTTCCTCCTCTTCCTCCTCTTCCTCCTCCTCTCTTCTCCTGTTTCTTTACTTACAAGGACTCTTTAAGAAACCATATCTTCTCTGCTTAAAAGCACTTTAATTTGGCTATGATGGCTTGGGGCAAGAGCCGAATTTGATCTATATTAAAAAAAAAAAAGGAAGCAGTATATGAAACTCTAGCAAACAATCAAGAAAAGAAGATGGAAAAGTGAGGAGCAGAAAAAGCTGTTGACAAGAAGGGTTAAGCAGGGTTAAGGGTAAGGAGATTTTGTGATCCTTTTCCATGTTCCTACATCCTTTTAGGGGAGGGAAGAAAACAAACCTATTAAATGCCTAGGGAGCATCCATGAAATAAATTACTGAACAAAGAGATAGAATTTGGGTCTATATAGTCTAAGGGAAAGACAGAGGCCACATACTGCATGCAGGCACTGTAGAGACAGGGAGAGCCCCAAACCCCTATACTTGCAGGAGGCATGGGAAAGGTTATGAGATCTACTTGGGTTGGAGGTGTAGGCTAAGGAGCAGGAGGGCTCAGTGCATCTCTCGGTTACAAGTGCTTATTAGCTTTCCACTTTGTGTGTGTCTATACACATTGGTGCCTGTGCCCATGTGTGTGTGTATACGTGTGAGGTCAACATTAGGAGCCATTCACTCTGCAGATGCTTTCAGCCTTGTTTCAGTAAGTTCTCTCATTTTGGCCTGTACTTGTCAAGTGTGGTTGTCGAGCTCTCCCTGGCTTCACCTCCCAAGGTTAGGAATTCTAGAGATGGATGTTAGACTTGAACGTTTGTGTTTGTTTTGCAAACCCTTTACACATCCAGCCCCAAAGTCATTTTTCTAATCCTCCTGTCTGTACTGCTAGGTATGTTTCCTGTACTAATGTTGGCATTATCTCTGACAACTTAACTTAAATCAGGTCGTTCAGAGAGACTGTGGGAGAGAGGAAGTTGGGATGGAGGGGAAGGGAAGAAAGAGACCTTCTTACTGTCCTCTGCAGCCTTTCAAACTCTTCTGCTGCCCATCAGATTCCAGTATCTCCTGACTTCATTTGTTCTATTCAAACAACCATCCTTTTACTAACATGGTTCTCTTTTGAGGGATGCTGGGTCTCTTTGCTCGTGTGAGTACAGTAGTCTCAGCCCACTGAAGATGTTGATGCAGTTGTATCTCGGTTGTCATCCCGCTCTTTCTACCCACAAAGCTTGCTTTTTCTCATAGTCCATCAGGTCCTTTAGCTCTTCTGGGAAATCTGTTCTTACTCGCAATTTTCTGTTAGAGGTTTTAACAGATATAACTACACAAATATGTTTATGTAGGGATGTATATGTGTACTACAATATTTGCACGTTAAATTTATATGTGCCATATGACATTGATTATTGCTCTCTTGTTGACTTTATGGTGGCCAATCTGCTCTTACATAGCTTGAGGACCAAAGCAATGATTTGACATTCTTATATAGTGGGTGATTATTTCTTACTAGATGTGTAACAAGGTCCTTAGATGATTGCATTCACAAAGGTCAGAGGCTTTGGTTAGTTTGATACTCTTCCCTAGGGCCAGAACATTGCCTGGAAAATAACAGATCTTCCATGAATATTTATTGAATGCATGCATAAATATGTCTGCCAACTTCGATTACTCCCAGTAGTGAGGGATAATATTTTTTCTTTGTTCTTGCCATGTGATGTTTAGGAGCTTTTCATAACTCTCTTAAATCTAATAACTGTACTTCCTCAGTTGAATATTTCAGCTATTCTGTTTATTTCAAATGTTCCTTGCTCCTTTAGCTTGACATCAGTCAGTCTTAAAGCTCCACATTCATTTTAAGTCACATTTGGAACATATTCAGCTTAGCTGTACTGAAAGTGAAACTGGAGAGCAGCGCATATGCCTAGCTTCAGCTCTGCCCTTCCGCATCACCTGGGGTGACACTGAAAACTGAGACATGGATGGTAATGGGTTAAAGGAATCTCTCTCGCGGTACATATGATTTTCATTAATGGAAATGCTCAAAACCACAGGGATATGAATGAGCTCCAAATTAAGAAGATTCCATAATATACTGGGAAAAAAATGATTGTGAGAAACCAAGATGCTTTGAAAAAGGAAAAAAGGAAAAAAGGCTTGCTTTTTCAGGTTATCAAGATTTACTTGAATTTATTAACAAATTCAAGAAGGTGGTAGTACACAGACCGACAAACCAAGCAAACACAAAACAAAATAAAACAACAAAAAGGCACTCATGACAAATTAGCCTAGGACATAAGTTTTATAACAAAAGATACTGGAACAATTAGCTGGTGCATTAAAAAGCATGCTTACTATTCACACACAAAAATAAAATAGATTTCAGGTAGATTAATATCTCAAATTAAAAAACCCAAACTATAATTTTTCCAGCAAAGTACAGAATACTTTCAAAGCTTGGAGTAGGAAGAAATTTTTCTAAATGACATAGAAAGTGCAGACATAGTAGGAAGCAAAGATGAACACATTTGACAGCATTAAAAGTTAAAGTTTATTTATAAGAAGGATACCAGAAAGAAAATTCAACAGCTAGTCACAAACTGGTTTCAAATTTCTTAGACAAATGTTTGTATCAGAAGACAATGGTATCAGAAGTATATATTTTAAATTAAATAAACCAAATGGTCAAGAATTCAATAGAAAGAATGGGAAATGATTTGAATAGGAAACTCATGGAAAAATAAAAGTAAATGGTTACTATTTTCAACTGTAAATGTACTCAGAGAACTATAGCATCTAATACAATTGAGATTTCACATACTATATCCTATTGAAATTCTTATTTTATGTATATATGCTTACAAATACACACGAATATAAATTCTGCATTTACAAACAAGTAACTTATACAAAGAATCTTACAAAATTTGTAACCATAGAAGTTGAGACAAAGCCAAGTTATGAATATCAGGATAATAGGTAAATAACTCTTGGTATTTCTCCCAGTTCAGCTGATATAAACTAATTAGAGATGCATGAGCCAAAATGAACCTCAAACATCATCCAAAGGAAAGTATGAAAGCCAACTGTCAAATTTATATTATGACACAAGGCTTCTGTATTACCCAAGGACATTTGCTGTCTGGCATATCTGAGTTTCCTTTCTGAGTTTCTCCCCGAGGGGCTCTGAGACATTAGTGTGTGGAATGCTTAAAGCGTGAGTACTCTGCGAAGAAGCTTTTGTGGAAGGGAAGTAGAGGTAGAGGATGGGAGGAGATCGCACAGCCATCGTAAGTACTTCTGGAAGCTTCTGACACTAAAATTGACTATCTGAGTGATCTGAGGTATGGCAAGGTCTGTCTCTCCACCCAAAGACCATGTCACTGACTAGAGAGAGGAAGGAAGATCTGGGGAAGATAGCTTTCCACAGTCTTCTAAATAGATGCAAAGAATATTCATGCTGACACTCATTTGTCCTTCTGAAAATAAGTCATGTTTTAGTTTCCTGATTCCTTTAAATTAGAAATGACCAAGCAATCTGCTTTGGTGAATGGACCTCATAAATGGTACATTTCACTTTTAGGTAAAAGCTTTTAACCATCCATGTGTCCTTTCCCCTGCCATAGTGACCTATGGCATTGTGGATGGTGGAGACCCTCCTAGCTGCAGAATGGAGATATTCTGGACCAGTGTCCCCAGCACCCTGGTTACTGGTGAGGTATGATTTAAAAAGCAAACATTTGCTTGTTCACTGCTAACACTGATTCATTGTCACAAAGTACAATGGTGGCCTCTGACAGATGACATCTTTCAGTTCCAGATCTCATCTTTACCACCTTTTATCTTTCTTCTTATTTATTGCCCGATTATTGTACTTAATGTTCTTTCCTGTCTTGTTCAAGCTGAGTGTTTCCCACAGAGTGTTCTGTAAAGAACCAGTCTTGTGGGCTGTTTTGGGGATCACCATTTTTATGGTTTTTAAGGTAGGAAACCACACACAGCATCATTCTCTCAGGGGTTTATAATTGCTCATTAGCATATTACATTTCCTAAGCAGTCTTTCCATAAAAAACTTCTGTTTTAATTAATTTTCATTTTTATTTCAGAAACTCATTGGACTATAGATACCTAAAAATAGCATCCATTAACATCTGACAAAGGAACACATTTTTGGAAACTATGCCCTTAGCAATTTTCCTCTTTCCATTGCAAATTAAACTCATCCAGTGGGTCTACGGAAGAGAATGGAATTGGGGCTTATTCACAGTGGGTTCAAGAACTAAGAGCCTTTCTATAAACAAAGCAAGTCAATAGAATTGACTTGTAAAAAACTCTTCAGTTGGATTTTAAAAATCAATCTATACTGATTTGAGATAAACAGAAAAGTATGTGTGGAATAGTTGGTCTTGCATGAGCTAAGGCTGGAAATGTGTTTTCAAAGATTATATGTAGATAAATAAATGTAAAAAATTAAAATTAGTTCATAATGACTGCCAAATAAATGAGCTTACAGTTAATAAAGGTATAATTGGACAATTGATAACTATATTTCATATATTGGATTCCAGTCTAAAGAATTTACTGAGTCACAAAGACACTCAATCTCACTCTCTGTCTCTGCCTCTGTCTCTCTCTCTCTCTCTCTCTCTCTCTCTCTCTCTCTCTCTCTCTCTCTGTGTGTGTGTGTGTGTGTGTGTGTGTGTGTGTGTGTAGGCCAAAGGTCAATGTTTGCTATTGTCTTTAGTCACTCCTTACTTTATTATCCTCTCTTTCTCTGAATCTGGACACAGCAGGTTCACAGATGAGTCATAGGGATCCCTCTGCTTCCATTTACCCAGCACTAGGATTTCAATCATCTTCCTGTATCTGACCTTTAACTTGGTATTTGTTACAGAACTTTCTCTGTCCAGTGGTAGGCCTGTGATTGTACAGGAAAAGGGAGGCAGAGTGAGGAGTTTGGGGGAGAGATGGAGAGGTCACAGGAGAGAGGAAGGAGAAGCCAATGTGGAGGCAGACGAACAGGAAGATGATCCTGATCCCACGTGGTTTTAAACACCCACAAGTAGCTAAGATTTTCACAAGGTTAGAATAATTGGGTTAAAGCTTTATCTTTATCAATTGACTCTGAAATTATTGTATTTGGCATCTTGTAAATTGTGATCTTATTGTTATATAAATCTGATTGGATAATTAAGTTTTAAGAGTCATGTTTCCTAGTTACTGGAACTATGCGTTTAGATGGCTGATCGTGGGGTGTGTGGGACGTTGCATGGAAGGGAGTTGAACTTGCAAGCTGGGAGAGAATAGCTCAGCGGTGAGAACACGAAGAGCAGGACCCCACTGGGGACTTAGTGTTGTAGCCTACCAGTACCAGTACTAGGACAGGAACAAGGACCAGCGGGGCAGGAGAAACAGCAGGATATATCCTGCAACAGGACCCCTAACATGCCAATGATTCTTTGACTGAAACATTTGCCTCTCCCTTCACCTTTTGATATTAATCAGGTCTCTTACTGAAGTAGATGCTACAAGAACTTAAATCGTAAGTATACATGCTTAGAGAGACTGCTATCATTTGTATTTACATTGTCCACAAACTGCCTGCCTGTCTGCCTGCTTTATTATTGCTGCAAATTATAGCATGATTTGCTGGATGAAAACAAAAATGTCCTATTCAGAATATGGCATGGAAGACTATTGCCTGGGCCTTTATAAGATTTGCTTCTCCCAGGATTTAGATAAGGGTTTACTTCTATTAAATGGAAATTTCATAATTTAATAAATTAGAGTGGTTGGCATCCTAAGTAAATAGAGCAGAACATTGAAAAATCTCCTCCTCCTCTTTCTTTCATTCTTCCTCCCTTTTTTCTTCCTCCCTTTTTTCTTCCTTCCTTCCTTCCTTCCTTCCTTCCTTCCTTCCTTCCTTTCTTCCTTCCTTTATTTCTTGTGTGCTCAAAATAAAGAGAGATCTATTTTGGTTGACAAGAAAAGACAAAATGTTGAAAGGAAACACAAAACTATCAGGGTCCTGCCTCTAATACAAATGAGTTATAGTTAGGAATTAAATTTGTAGTGTAATGTATTAGGGACTTGAAATCCAGATATTTTGGGAGTAGATAGATCAGCAAAAACACAAATTACTTTAGACCCAATCTATTATTTATTATTTCAATTTGTAAAAATGCATCCAATGCATCTTTGTGATGAAGAGTTTAAAGTCATTGTGATGGTTTAGTTGGCTTATCACTTACATACAGAAATGTGCATATTTTATGTTTGCTTGACATTACATTTTTTGAGAGATTGTCATGTCATGAAAATAAGTTCATTTTAAAAAATAAAAATCACAGTGACCTCATACACATATTAATTACTTTAATGTTAGTCTTACTTTTATATTTGTTGCCATGACAAATATCTGACAAAAAGCAACATAAGATGGGAAGAGTTTATTAAATTTTCAATTCCAAGTCATAGTCTTGGGAAGTCAAAGGCAGGAACTCAAGTAGTCTTGTCACATTTACAGTCGAGAGCAGAGAGAGAATCAACAGAACTCAGCTTGCTTGTTTGTGTCCTGGCTTATATTGTCCAGGACCCACTGCCTAGGGAGTGATGCTTTCCACAGAGGACTGGGTCTTCCTGCATCAATTAACAACCAAACCATTCCCCCACAGGCATGCTCACAGGTCTCCTAGACATAGATAATTCATTAGAATTCTCTTCTCATTTCAGTATATGTTGTGTGAAGTTGACAATTAAAACTAACTCAGAATGATATTCTGGCAACTAGAATTTAAATAACATTGTTAAGGTTTAGAGTTAGACTTTATATATATATATTATATACATACAATATATATAATATATATATATATTTAATTAGAAAAAATAATCTTTTACAGGCTGGGTAACCTTGGCACTTGAAAGGCTGAGCAAAAACAAAACCAACAACAATAACCAACTTTCTACTAAATCAAAGTATGATTGAAGTAATTAGTTTCCCTGTTAGATTATTTTGTGTTTATATTACTTACCATGCCTAAGCCCTCATTTCCCCTTCCTTCAAATTCTCTCTAACCTCTTTCTACTTTCTCCTTGTAAAATTTTGTTTTTCTGTTTTGAGACAATCTCCCTACCTCCATATGTAGCCCAGGCTGCCCTTGACATGTTGAAACTAGGAACTAGGTGTTGGCAGACATAGTTTCAGATAGTTTTTGGTTTCCTAAGTAAGTTAGACTTCCAATATCAAAAAAACCAAACCAAACCAAAACAAAAAAACCAAAACACGAGAGTAAGTGCTGGGCTGAGTCCTAGCTTCAAATAAGGATACTTAGAAACTTCTGTTGCTGATGATGGGACTTTCCCACCTAAAAGTCACAACGAGTCAAAGTTTATAAAAATGTAAGTAGTGTATGTATTTGAAAGTATTACTCTGAAATCGGTTTTTGGCTTTTTACTTAAAATATGTTGTATTTAAGTAGATAAAAAGTAAACTGTCTATTAGAAATTCTATTATAGACACCTACTTTCATGAATTATATTGTAAGTCTGAGTTTTGTTTCCTGTTTGACTTTATGTTGTTCTTTGTTATCTAATATGACATATCGGATATGGTGGAAACATTTTCAAGTAAAGTAAAAGTAACTAAACTCTAGATAGGTAGTGAACACTAAGCTTATTGCTCTCTTTATTAAACATGAATGCTGGCCCTGGAGAAATGTCTCAGCACTTAAAAATACAGGCTTTTCCAGGAAACCTGGGTTCAACTTCAGTACTCACATGGAGATTCACAGTGATCTGTAGCTCCAGTCTCAGGGGATTTGAGGTCTTCTTCTGGACTCTGTGGGGACCAGGCACATACATGGTGCACAGATATACATATAGGTAGGTAAAACAACCACAAACATAAAATAAAAATTAAAATTAAAAAGTGAAAGTTTTTTTAAATTAAAAATATTATTTCTTTATTGTGTATATGTGTGTGTGTGTGTGCGTGTGTGTGCGCGCGCGCATGTGCAAGTGTATACACACCTGAATGTCCATCATAACACAAATATAGAGGTCACATTACAACTATCTGTTCTTCTACCATGTGGATCTTAGGGATCCGACTCAGGTTGTTAAGCATGGCAGCAAGCACTTTACCCACTGAGCCATTTTACCAGCTTAAAGTGACAGTTTATCATTCACAAATCGTAATTCAGCAGTCAGTTTGCCAATTCATTTATTAAATTAGTGGCATTTAATTAGTAAGACAACTGGCTGGATGGGTGAAACCCCAGTCATAGCCCTGGCAAATAGTTAATCTCCTCCTCTAAGTTTATAGCTCAGGGTTCATCAAAGAAATGAAATCAATGTGTCCACAACTGTTCACATCTGAGCATGTAGGAAATCTGTTGAATTTAGCACCATTAGATCTAAATGTGAATTCAAAAAGCAGGAGTCTGAAACAACCAGAGTCAACACCTCTGCAGGGTGAGATTTCAACACTGACAAGTATCTAAGGCAAGCTTCTTAGAAAAGTGTGCTGTTCATGTTTGTGCAGAGTGAAAGCAAGACTGTGTCCCCAGGCATTCAGTAAGCATGTGTAGGGTACATCGCCACTTCAACCAGACTGTTAGGTGCAAACAAGATGAGCACGGCCTTGTGTTGTGGAGATAACTTATTAAAAATAGATTTCACGTTTTATCTTGTTCATCACAGAAATGTGTATGAAAAAAAGCTTCAGATACTTAATCTGAACAAATGGCTTATCTTAGGGTCTGTGAGGAAGCACTGGCTCCAACTAGTGTTTAGGCTGAGCTACAGACATAGAAGTAGGGAACTCATTTCTCTACATATGAAAGTGTTTTAGAAATCGTCCACATAGTGGGATAGAGAGATGACTCAACAGTTAAGAGCACTTGCTGCCCTTCCAGAGGACATAGGGGTTGTATTCCAAGCACCCACAAGGCATTTGGCAACTAACGGTAACTGTAACTGTAGCTCTAGGGGATCTGACTCCCTATTCTGTCTTTCTTGGGCATGGAATGAAAGCATGTGATACCCAGACATACATGCAGGCAAAACATACAAACATTTTCTTTTTAAGGTCCTCATTTGGATCTGCGGATGTGGCTTACCGTTGGAACACTCATCTAGCATGGGAAAGGCCTGGGGTCTGATCCTTGGTTATTTATATATATGGCTGTCTCCAGACATTATATTATCCTTGGTGTCTTTGTGGAGATTTCTAGAACCCAGTTGTTAACACAGCAAACACCATTGCTATTTTTTTGGCATTGCCTTCAGAAAGCACAGAGCAACCTCACAGTGTGTCTGTCTCATTGCTGTGACAAAATGTACCATAAAGTAACTTAAGCAAGGAAGGAAAGTTTCAACTGGAGGGTGTAGTCCATCATCACAGGGAGGGCATGATGCAGGAGCCGGAGGAAGCTGGTCACACTTCATTTAGTCAGAAACCAAGAGTGATGGATGCTAGCCTTTGGGTCCCTTTTTCCTTTTGTCGAGTGGTCTCTCCACCTTAAGCAGATCTAGAAGATCCCTCACAGACATATCCAGAGCCTGGTCTCCTCAGGGATTCTAGGTTCTTTCTAATGAACAATTAATAATAACAATTATACAAGTTGTGGAAACTTACCTGCTCCCAAAAATCTACGGGACAGAATCAGAAATATGCAGTATTTCTCCCCAATGTTTAAACAGTATTACGTTATAAAATAGAACCAATATAACAAAGACATTTAGTTATTCTATCTTACCATATTAATTTGGATAACCTTAGGATGGGACTTATTGAATTCATAATAAGTTCACAAGCATTGAAATGCATTTTCAGTGGAGCCAAACATTGTATTACTTACATATATTAGCTGTTATTGATCATATATTCTTAAGTCTATGCTCTTAGAAAAGGGAATTTCCAGATCTCGTCAAGAGGAGAGTCTCATTCTGAACTCCTTTATTTTGGTTTGCCTTTTGATTTGTTTCGGTCAGTGATATGTGGCAGAAGTGTGTGTATGAATACTAAGCACAGCGCTTAGGAGTCTTTGAAACTGTTTCACTCTTGTATAACATCCTCAGTCAAGTACAAAAAAAATCCCTGACTGTGAAACTAGGTAAAATCAAAAATATCAGAGCCAAGCTATCCAAGTTATCCTGAGGACCCCACTCGTGACAGGGAGTATGGTCAAGGTCATTTGATTTAGCATGAAGCTGATTTGACACTCAGCACAGATTCATAAAGGGGCCCAGCTAGACTGGGAAACATGTCCAGCTGAGCTTAGTCAGCAATATTGTGAACCAAATAAATAATTAACTTATACAAAAACATTGTGATTTTATATGCTTCATTGTCCTCAATTCATGAAATGGTACTTAACATAAGAGTCAAGAAATTCAGCACCTGAAGACACAAACCTAGTAAGCCACATCTGTACAAGAACTGCCATCTTTAAAGCATTTGCTGAACATATTGCAGGGCTGTGCGAGAATCAAATTGATAGTCACTAACCTTTGTTAACTTAGAAGGTGAATCACAGTACAAAGCATGTTTCTGTTTCTTTGCTGAACTATGCCAAAAGCAGGTTCATGATAAATTGGTTCCCATACTCCGTATACTGAACAATGAACAAATGAAATGTAAAGAAAGCCAAGATCCACATACTCACTGAAGGTCCAACAGCAAAGCAAAATTTTGTACAATTAACCTTGTTTGTGCATATGCTCTTTCAAATGCTCAGTATTATTTTGTATGTCTGGGCGTTTCAGTTCAATTGATGATCATGACATCAGAATGAGATGTGATTAACAAGGAGTAAGGGTATTGAGTCAGTAATAAAATATCTATTATCAATAAAAAAGCTCACGAGCAAATGCTTCTTAGATGAAAAATTTCAACCATTCAAAACAGCTGGTGAGGAAGTAGTTCTTTCAAGCTCCATTCCTGAGTCTACTGTTACCTGAATAGCAGAGTCTAATAACTATAGAACAAGAGACGTTTCTGGAATACAAGGATGGTTCAATATAAACAAATCAAATGATGCCATAAGCCTCATTTGCAGAACAAAGGACAATAATAATCCACGATGACCTTGACAGTAGCAAAAAAGCAGGATGTGCCTACAAGCATAGAATGCAAGGCATGGAGCATAGACCTGTATTCCAAACATCTGGAGGCTAGGACCAGAAGATACGGAGTCTGAGGCCAACACAATCTGTAGAGTAAAAGACTTAGGAATGTGTGCAAACAGAAGAAAAGAAAAAAAACAAGTCTAGTGTTTATATGGAACCATAGAGGATGATGTCTTGAGTGGAAGGAGCTGCGCACTAAGCACCAAACTATCTAATCTTAAAATGTGTTGGAAAACAATAACCATCCAAGTGGCATGGTATTGGGATAAAAAGTCATAAGCCAGTGAAATGAAATAGAGGTCAGAAATAGAGGCCCATACATTTATTGCCAATGGAATTAGGACAAAGATGCCACAAACATTTAATAAGAAAAAGTTTATTTACAAATTGACCTTAGGAAACAGAATATCCACATGAAAAATGTAATTGGATTTTTATGTCACATTATAGACAATTAGCAACTGGGAATGTACTAAAGATTAAATTCTAAGTCCTAAAGCTGTGAAAGTATTTGAAGACAACATAGAAGAAAAAAAACTTCCTGGCACCAATGTGGGAAAAAGCTGTTTGAGTATGACACTAAAAATTCAAGCCAGAAACGCATGCACAGATAAATGGCATCAAAGTCTGTTAAAGTCTTAGGAAAGACAGCAATACCCAAACCTGACAAGAAGCAAAGCAAGATTGCAGAAAGCATTCACAAAACATACAGTGGGTAGGACTTGCTCTCACAATATTTATGTAGTTCAGGCAACTTAAGATCAAGGAAACAACTCAATTAAAAATGGGCAAATGACCCAAACAGCCATCTGTTCATTAAACAAATAAAATGTGTGTGTGTGTGTGTGTGTGTGTGTGTGTGTGCGTTCAACATGACTTCAACTGTAAAACTACCTGCATTTTTAAGATGGCGATTACCAAAAAGTCAGAAAATAGCATAGTTGGTAGAAATATGTGAAATGTTCTGCATGTTTGGATCCAGATTGTCTGTCTGTCTATCTATCTATCTATCTATCTATCTATCTATCTATCTATCTATCTATCTATCTATTTATCTGTCTATCTCTCTATCATCTATCTTTTTTGAGATAAATTCTTGATAATATATCCCAGGCTGGACTCAAATGTATGAGGCTTGAGTCTCCCCAGTATTGGGATTACAGCTACCATTCTTGGTGGTAATGCCTACTGATTAGTTCAGCTACATGATAATTTGAATAAAAATGCACCCCAACCCAGTCTCATATATTGGAACAATTAAGGAGTGGCACTATTTGAAAGAATTAGAAAATGTGGCCTTGTTGAGAGAGATGTGGTCTTGCTGGAGGAAGTATGTCACTGGAGTTGGGGAGCATGTCTTTCAAGCTTCAGATGCCTAAGCTAGACTCAGTGGCTCTTTGTTCCTCCCACCTGTGAATCTGGATGAAAAACTCTTAGTTCCTTCTCCAGTACCATGTCTGACTGCATGCAACCACGCTTCTTGCCATGCTGATAATGGACTAAACCTCTAAAGTAGTAAATTAGCCCCAATAAAATGTGTGTTTTTAAAAATAAGAGTTTCCATTGTCTTGCTGTTTCTTCACAGCAATAGGACACTAACAAACACAAGTTATTTTGAAAAATAATATAGTCGTTCCTCAAACATTAAACATAGAACCACCATGTTTAGTCAACATCCCCAATTCTGAGAAAACATCCAAAAGAAATGAAATTCTTATCTAGAAGGGATATCTGCCTGGGGTCATGATAGTGGGATAGATGGACCTGCCCCTTACCAACTGCAGCACTCTAGAGAGATAGCTCTGCACCTTACTTGGGCAGGAGTAGATCTAACCCTAGTGGCAGGAGGCACATGTGAGCCAGCTAGAGGTGTGAGCAAAGGAAAGCTGGCCCTTTCCCTCATTTGCTGTGAGATGATGTGGACAAGGTTAGAGATACCCTACCTCCTCAACCCCTCCCTACCTGTGGCAGGAGGGAGAGCTGGTCCTGAGAAATGGAGAACTAGCCCCTTGCCAGCTGTAGCATTGGTAGCTCACTCTGGTTGTATGGATGCAGGAGAGCTGGCTGGCTAAACTCAGCTACCACCCAGATCCAGATTCAGGGTTTTGAGTTAGCCCACTCCAACATCTACCCCATCAAACTAGACTAATGACTTATTGCAATGAACATTTACAAGTAAAGATGTTTGGACAAAAGAGTATGCCATATGACACACGGAAGGTTCTACAATGAGATGGTTTGTTTATTTGCTGGTTTTGTTTTGTTTGGGCTTTATTTGTTTTTTTATTTTTTATTTTTTATTTTTTTGTTTTCTTTTTGGTGGAGGTTGCAAGGGCAGAGAGAGGATAGAAAGACATGAAAAGATGAGGTATTGGGATGCATAATGTGAAATTCACAAAGAATCAATAAAATGTTTTTTTAAATGGGTATCTACATCCCTGCGTAATTCCAGTAAGATTCATAAAAGCCAATATATGGAACCAATTGAAGTCTCCATCAACAGGTAAACTGATAAGAAAAAATAGGAGTAGGGGTGTAGATCAGTAGGTAAAGTGACTGATTCATATACAAAAAAAACCTGGGTTAAATTCCACAGGACTCATTATGGTGGTGCATTCCTGTAACAGAACTTAGAAGAGATAGAAAAGAGCATCAGGAGTTCAAGGTCATTCTTGTCCATACAGTAAGTACAAGGCTAACCTAGATTACACAAGAGCCTGAGTTTTGTTTGTTTTGTTTTTAAGAAAGAAAGAACAAGCAGACACACAACGGAATACTATTCAGCATTTAAAAAGAAAGTCAATTATTTTTACAACATGGGTGAACCTGGGTGAGTGAATTACAATGAGAGAAACAAATCACAAATTAGAAGGAGTACTGTTTGATCCCACTTGGGAATTCAGAAAAGCTGAAGAGATATATTCATGGAAGCAGAGATCTAAATGGCCACTGACAGGGGCTGAGGAGTTGGGGAGCACTGGAGAGATGTTGTTCAAATAATAAAATTTCAGTTATGCTATGCTATTCAGTTATGCTATCCTCTTCCTATGGAGCTTTGAATAAATAGGATATCCTGCTCATCCCAGATAAAATACCAATGACAGACCAATGTTTCCACGCAAGTCTAACTTGATGAACCACAGATGTGTCAGATGAGCAGAAAGCATGGATTACTTCCCAGAGCATCCCCTAAAACAACTGCATCACGAAAATGTTTCATCTCAGCTTGGTGACAACTTTCTCAGCTAAGCAGATGGAGTTCTTCCATCAAATCTTCCCTTCACAGGTAGGGCAGAATCAATCACATACGGTTTTGAGGGAGGAGACAAATCTCAGATGAGGATTTAATGATCCTTCCTCCCCCTCCTTCTGTGAGGGAAGTCAACTGGTCCTAACTTGATCATCAGTTGTGAGAAATAACAACTGATCTGATTAGGATGGTAATGGCTGTTATGTTAGAAGAGTATTCCACAGTACATAGGAAGAATAAATTAATGACTATAGTTAATAGTAATGTATAGTAGACTTGGAAGTTATTAAACGAGTGGATTTCAAGTATTTTCAATTACAACAAAAATGCATATTATAATTAGTTCAATTTAGCTATCCCACAATTTAACACCTATATTGACACAGTACTTTATATAATATAAATATATGTAATTTTTATTTGTCAATTAAAACAGGTAATATGAAGGAACTGGATAAATAAATCAGCAGTTAAAAGTATTTGCTCTTAGAATCAGGATTGGCTTCCTAGCACCCAACTTTCTGTAACTCCATTTACTGGGAATCAGATGCTCTCTTCTGGATTCTGTGACAGGCACAGGCACATATTGAGATAAACCATTATATACAAAAAGCAAAGATAATCACTCTTTTTTAAAAAGGCAATATATGATTTTTCTTTGTCTCAAACCATCAATAATGTTATAATTTGTTTAGGTGACTACATCCAATAACAAAATCCATCATAAGTCACAAAACAGATAAATCATTGACTTTTAGAGTTGGAACTGCAGAGTTCATATAATAGGAATGTACAGAGAGCTTGTAATAGTCAAAACTAAAAATCAATAGTACATGAAGAATCCTATTCTGCTCTTAGATGCGCCACATATATAGTCTTTGGTAGTAAAATGTGAGATTTGATATAGATGACTTTGCGTTAGAGGACAGACAAAAACATTTCAAAGGGATATGAGAAGGAAGGAGGACTTGCAGGTCACATAAGGAAAGGATTCTGAGTGATCATGTGGGGAAAGAGAGAAGGAATATGTTATTGAGCAAAAGAAGCCAAATGAAAGGAACTGGGGAAAAAGGCTTTTAGAAGCGTTGTGAGTTTCTGCATAAATCTCTTCAATGTATCTTGGAGCTAGAATATTGCACCTGTAGGGAGTAGGGGAGGTTCAGATGGAAGAATGCAGTTAACCACAAAACTGACAGACAAAACTGTTGCCAGGATTTCAGTTACTTGAGCTTAAGATCCCCTTTGCCTCTTTGTGCTGGGGACAAAAACAAATTTAAGTACAAGGATATGTGTGGGATCTCAGTACCCATGTAAAGAGCTAGTGGTAGTTTTACTTAAGAATGGCCCCCATAGACTCATAGATTTGAATGCTTGGTCACCGGGGAGTGGCACTATTTGAAAAGATTAAGAGGTGTGGCCTTGTTAAAGGAAGTATGTCCTTCTTCCTGGGGATTCTGATGTAGAACTCTCAGCTGCCATGTCTACCTGTGTTCTGCTACGTTCCCAGCCATGAGGATAATGGACTAAACCTCTGAAGCTGTAAGCAAACTCTAGTTAAATGCTTTCCTTTATAAGAGTTATCATGGTCATGGTGTCTCTTCACAGTCATAGAACCCTAACTAAGACACTGGGTATTGTGATAGCACATTAAAACTCAGGGAGACTAAGAGAAGGAGGTTTCCCCAGGGCTCAATGTCCAGCCAACCAAGCTAATCAGTGAGTGTTGGCTTTCAGCTAGTGTCTCTGACTCAGAAAATGAGGCAGGCAGCTACTGAGAAATGACATCCAAAGCTGATTTATGACCTCTGCATGAGGATGTTCAAATACATACACAAACACATACACACATACTTATGTACATACACACATACATACACACACATACATACAAACACACATGGACACACACACATACACACATATACATACAGACAAACACACACACAAACACATATACACATATACACAAAGACACAGACATAGTTACACATATATACACACATGCACACACAGACACACAGACACACACACGTATACACACAGACATACACATTCATACACACAGATGCACACATACATATACACATGCACACACACAGTCACACACAGACACACATAAACACAGACAGACAGACAAATAGATAAACACATACACACACTGGATTCCCTGTTTCTCTGGATCTCTGGCTGTGAAAGCTACCCTTGCTTCACAGCTTTTCCACTTGGTGATAACTTGTTTCATTCTAAATTCTCTTACTCAGAATTTTTGATAAGCCACTTAGAACCTGATTTATGTATATCTCGATGCTATATAGAGAACGGATTTGCCAAAAAGAAAAATGAATGGCACAAATAAGATCATAAAAGCAGCACTCGAAATGCTTGAAAGAGTAGCTTTCAAAGACCCTAAATTATACCAGAACACAATTCAACCAACTGTCCTCATAAATATATTAAAATCATGACTGATCATCTAGAAGGATGGCTCTGTATATTTTCCCTAATATTTCAGAAAGAGAGTTGGAAGGCATTTCCTTTTCAATGTGTGAATTGTTACATGGGTTAGGGAAACTGGCTACTAATATATTAGGCTGATTAGATGAATTAGTAAATTAACCAAAGCAGTTACTGTACATATGTAAGACCTTTGTAATAGGAATTTTTAATCGACTCCTTGAGGGTACATTTTAAAAGTGGTAAGATAGGTGTTTCGGGAAATACTAAAAAAGAATCACCCTGCAAACTGTCCCGCCCTGCCGGTTCCCATCCAGGTCGGAGGTCAGAGGAGCAGCAGAATCATTATGGAGGCAGGTGAACAGGAAGACGATCCAGACCCCGCGTGGTTTTAAACAGTCACAGGTAGCTAAGGTTTTCACAAGGTTAGAATAATTGGGTTAAAACATCATCTTTATCATTTGGCTCTGGAATTATTGTTTTGGCATCTTGTAAATTGTGATCTTATTGATATATAAACCTAATTAAGCCCTAAGAATCATGTTTCTACCAGGTAACTAGGCGCTAGATGACTCATTGTGGGGTGTGTAGAGCGTTGCATGTGAGCAAGATGATCTTGCTAGCTGGGAGAGAATAGCAGGAGCCTGCCAGGACATAGTGATGTGGCCGGCCAGTATCGGCACCAGAGCTAGAACGTGGTCCAGCACTAGAGTGGGAACCGGCGGGACAGGAGAGTTTGTGGGGCGATTCTTTTTTAATATTTCCCACAACAGATGGGTACTTGGCTGTTAATGTAAATGTATATTGTTTAAAAAAGCTAACATTAAAAATAAAGCCATTCACACTGGTTGTGACATAAACTCACAGAGCATTGAAGTTCTGGTTGGAGCTCAAGCTATTTGGTGTCTCTGGCTGTCTGGGTCCCCTACTCCTCACACCCTCAATGCCATCCATCATAATAACAGATCTTGTTTGGCAGCTATTGCTGCTTTATACATTCTACATTTTTAAAAATTTATTTATTTATTTATTTATTTATTTATTTACTTACTTACTTACTTACTTACACTCCATATTTTAATCCCCCAACCCCCGATCCACCCTCCAACTGTTCCACATCCCATACCTCCTCCCCACCCACTGTCTCCATGTGAATGTCCCTGCACCCCACCCCACCTGACCTCTAAACTCCTGAGGCCTCCAGTTTCTTGAGGGTTAGGTGCATCATCTCTGAATGAACACAGACCCAGCAGGCCTCTACTGTATGTGTGTTAGGGGCCTCATATCAGCTGGTGTATGCTGCCTGTTTGGTGGTCCAGTGTTTGAGAGATCTTGGGGGTCTAGATTAATTGAGACTGCTGGTCTTCCTATAGGGTCACCCTTCTGCTCAGCTTCTTTCAGCCTTCCCTAATTCAACAACAGAAGTCAGCTGCTTCTGTCCATTGGTTGGGTGCAAATCTCTGCATCTGACTCTTTCAGCTGCTTGTTGGGTCTTCTGGAATGCCGCCATGGTAGGTCCCTTTTTGTGAGCATTCAACAGCCTCAGTAATAGTGTCAGGCCTTGAGACCTCCTCTTGAGCTGGATCTCACTTTGGGCAGGTCACTGGACCTTCTTTTCCTCAGGCTCCCCTCCATTTCCATTCCTGTAATTCTTTCAGACAGGAACAATTATGAGTCAGAGTTGACTGTGGGATGGCCTCCCTCTCCCTCATTTGATGCCCTGTCTTCCTGTGGGAGGTGGGCTCTATAAGTTCCCTCTCCCTATTGTTGGGCATTTCATCTAATGTCCTTCCTTTTGATTCCTGAGAGTCTCTTACCTCCTGGGTCTCTGGTGCATTCTGGAGGGTTCCCCCCAACCTCCCATCTCTGGAGGTTGCCTGTTTCCATTCTTTCTGCTGGCCCCCAGGGCTTCAGTCTGTTTCCCTCACCCAATATCAGATCAGGTTCCCCTCTCCTCCCCCCTTTCCCCCCCTCACCCACTTCTTTCCCAGGTCACTCCCTCCCTCCCCTCTTGTGATTGCTTTCTTCTCCCTCCCAAGTGAGACTGAGGTGTCCTTACT
This sequence comes from Montemys delectorum, assembly GCA_019843815.1. Classification (NCBI taxonomy): domain Eukaryota; kingdom Metazoa; phylum Chordata; class Mammalia; order Rodentia; family Muridae; genus Montemys; species Montemys delectorum. Next base: position 33,548 of record JADRCD010227792.1, read on the forward strand.
TGGGCACTTCAGCTTGTTGACCTTAAAGCTCGTTTTTCCTCATCCTTTCCCCTCTTCAAGTGCTGTCTTAGCCTAATGTTTACTTCCTCATTTCATGCTTAGGGCACTGACTATATGTTCTGTGGGCCATCATGTGGAGAAAGGGAATCTGAGGGAGTTGAGCGCTGGAGCTGTGTTTAAATCCTCAGGCTCTCTTTAATAACAACTAAAGATAGTTACTTGACCAGAGTACCTGTTTATACTCTGAAGATGACATCCACCTTGCATTGTGGGAATTCTAGCTGCTTTAGCCTGTCATAAGTAACTAACAAATTATTTTCTCTGTTGTTCCTTTTTACTGAAACCCAGCTTTAGTTCTAAGTCTCTGGGTATTATTCTAACAATTTGGCTTCAGTTTGGCTCATATTTGTCTGTGTGGTGCCTGCTTGTAACACACATACACACACACCCTCTCCCTCTCCCCTCCATCTCTCTCTCTCTCTCTCTCTCTCTCTCTCTCTCTCTCTCTCTCTCTCTCTCTCTCTCT